>JAGJTL010000032.1:3965455-4008998 GCA_022063505.1 Calosoma granatense
ATATAAATCTATACAATTTTTATACACTAACTGTAATAAATATTGAAATAAGCCAAGATTATCTCTCAGAATATATAGTATTGAATTCACAAATCTGCAAATAAATTTTATTGAAACAGTTTTATACAATCCTTCTAAATGTATGTAGCATCATTAATTCTTACGGCTTGTATTAAATATGTTTAAGTTGTTGACCTAAAAACTAAACATAGTTTATTTAAAATAAACCATTTGAAATAGCTCCAACAACCAGAAGTGCCTATTAATTTTGCCACAAATGCCAAAGTTGTATAGATACAATGCATAACAACAATTTACAAATTCATCCAAAGACTGCGAACAAACATTTAAGTAGTGGTTGTTGGCATCCTGAAAATAACTTTAAGATGTGCCATTTGACCTGAATCTAAGCGTCGCCACTACGGCACTATGCGATCTGTACAATGGACGTCGTGCGGTACACGTCAAATAGCTCAATACACTAAACGGAAACGGCATTATTCGGTAAACGGGCTTGGCACAGCTATCAGATTCAACTAACGTTATTATACATTAAACTGGGAAACAAAGCTCTATCTCAACATATTATACACTTTACACACAATCCTTAACCATAGTTGACACAATTCCAATAGTAAATAGTTACATTTCTCCAGCGGTTAAATTAGCTACATTCACAGTTTATGTTTGAAAATCAAAATTATCGGATTGTTTTCTACGGATAACTAACCAAATTTCTACAGTTTTTTAATTCCAGAATATTCAACAATTATACACGCGCACATGAATTTTATTAATTATATTTCTAAATACGCAGGTATTGTGTAATATCAAATACCTATATTTCCTTGTAATGAAGCATTGCAATAAAAATGATATCGTATAAATGATATTTGCTCAACACCCCACAGTACAGTTCGGACAATGAATATCGCCCTCCGACTACACATTAATGCGTGGCAGGAATCGGTGATTCGAACAATGTATTTCGTGATTTTCAACCCCCCCCCCCACTTGAACAAATATTTAAACTGAAATAACAGACTGTGGCTTGGTGGAAAGCGGATACCGTTACCGCTTGTGAATATTAATATTTGCTTTCAGTGTTCTTCGTTTTGTTAATTCGTGATGCTTGCTCTAGATGTGTCATTCTATCTTCGGTTTTTTTTCTTTCCTTTTCCAGCAAAGTTTTTGGTGTCACGCTAATTGGCGACAATCATGCGCAAAATTTTTCAAATATCGTTACATCGTCGCATTAATTCATGCTCGCCTGAACTAAAAATAAGTTTTCCCGACCTTATTTGTATTCCAAGCTTTTGCTTCGTTCTAATATTTGTTTACCCTTTACATTTCGGTTTTAATCTCTTGTTCTGTGCGTACACTGTGCGTTTCTCTCAACTAATTGGAATCACTCAAACAAATATTAAATTTATGTTGTCAATGAAAGCGGTAATTATTCTGTGGAATTTATTATTAATTGATCAAATACCAAGGCATTAATTACGTCTACCATGTCGACATAAAATAAATGAGAATTTTTAAATGTTGGATTTCAAGCGAATTTTAATATATAAAAAATTGATTTTTAGAATTTTGTCATAAACATTAAAACACGATGAATTGTTTTTTCGGTGAAAATATTTTTTCAATATAGTTAGATTTTTTCATAATTTATCACAAAACTTCTTTTATAGTGAAACATATATTTTACATAGCACACCCACACAGGATGAAACTCGGCTATCATTAATATTGCAGGATTACTTTCACCCAGAGTTCTGGAATACGCTATGGGAAATCCACATGAGTGATTCTATCATGTACTATACGAAATTGACATGTGTCACTACGTACACCTTATCATATACCCTTATTTCTTTGTGTGAACACGAGAAGAAGTCGGTTTGTATGTGACAGAACTTTAGTACAAAGTTCACAAGGCTAACACGCGAAAACCTACGCAACTTACAAGCGAACTAACCGTATCCTCTTCACATTTGCATACAACTTCATTACCACTGAATGAATCAAGCCCACAAAATGTGTCTGCCGTTGAAAGTTCAAGTGCTTAATAACAATAGTAATATGCACTCCACAGTTATAGTGGTAATTTCTAGTTATTCACCAAATTCCATGCTAAATTGTTTTAATTACGTTCGTTTTAATTAACAATATAAATTAAATTTAACACTCTATGACATATATATGACGTACAAGTATCGCAAATATCACTTCAAAATTAATAAAGTATTTTGAATTGAACACAAATGCAATTATAATTGCTTTTGAACTAAAGGTCCTACTGGCTATATCATTCTGATTTGTGAGGGTAAGGATGTCGTTTATTTTAGATGACTTCAGCATCGTAATAGGATTATGTGATCAGTATCTTGTTCTAGGCACCCTTTCTCTGCAAATACCCACGTACGTAGAACGTGGAAATAGGATGTTCAGAATTAAACCGGGATTATAGTTCGTAAAATAAATAAAATACGAAATTTTTTCTCGTTTGATAAATTTACAATCATTGGTCGTGCAATGTGTCACATTCTACAAGGAGAAATTAATAAAAATCTTCAATGAAATCCGTCCTAATTATCTCATTCTACGTCCTTGTAGAATTAAGGATTATACATTACTTCATGCGCTGTATTTCATCTATTAATTATTTTCGCCATTTGTCCAATTCGCAAATACAGTTGCGGCCAATGATACCATCCTAATAATAACCTTGAATATGTTACTGTCCAATAGGAAATGCGACAGACATCCAATGACAAACTATGTCGGTTGGATATTTTTAGAAACGCTTAACAGCTGACAATGACAATGACCAGTAGGCGGTTTAGAAGAAACATACTGGATATAATTATACACTTACAGAATTCTATAAAATGCAAGTATAATTCAGATATTTGTTGGCAAAACACTGCTTTTATAGTTATTACTACTCGAGCTGATTGAACTGGCACTAGTGAACTTGATTGCCAATCTTCATCCACAAAAGCGTTTGACTTTTCATTTGATCACAATGTCTGGCTCTACCTACTTATATATTTATTAAGTAGGGTTCATGTTGATATAAAAGCTCTCTCGTCTTCATATGCTCATGTGAAATGTACTTACTCAAATACCCTAGTCTCTCATAAAACCGTATTTAAAAAACTCTCTATACAAACAGGTATCATATGTTTTAATGGATAGAATATTTAAAAAATTTTGCTCTTCGTAACATTCATTAACAATGAAAATGTAAATCTGAAAGTTTCATACAACTGAACACTAGTTTTTTGTTATAAATATTACATACATATGACTGAGAATAACTTTTCCGGTTTATATGTGAACAGATAAATGTTTTATGAAGCTTATAGACTACATATTCCGGTGGATTTATCAGAAAAGATGCAGCATTGTGTTTTGCAATGCACTAGGAATTCCCACAGCCTTGAAAACATATACTCTCAATGTACAAAAACATTCACATGTGTCATTCCATTTAAAACTTAACGAGTTCTACTTGTCAACACAATAATTATTTTTAATGTTCCTATTATTTTTACACTTCAATATTTGACGTTTCAACATCATTATTTTTATATCGACATAGGACTGAAATAATAATAAAATATTGCTATAAATATGAATCACATAACGTGAATAGATACAAAATTTCCAAAATACATTTGAATTCATAATGTGCTATCAAAAATATAATTTATAATATTTCTACTATTTCTTCTATAACCTTGAATCGATTCCACAAAATTTTGCTCTCATAAAAAGTCATTTCCGTTTTAGTGCTATAATTTTTTATACTTCTAAATATTCTTATCATGTTTCAAGGTGACATTTAATATTGCTCATTATTCAAACCTCTAAATAAACATACACAATTCATATTTCATTTTAAATTCTACGCAGCATTTATTACAAAATTTTTACTCAAAAGTATATAAATAAAAGAAAATGTACCTATTATGAATATACAACTAAATCCGAAGCCTTATGAAAAGGAAGAGATAAAAATATAGATAAAAGAATATTAAGAAAATACTGTAATTGAAAAAGAAGTCTGTAAGGAGAGCGTGAGGATCAATGTTTTATAAGGAATAACTTGAATATTTTGTATATCTTTTTTCTTAATTTCATTGAGTGTTGTTGACTAATCTGGAAAGAAAGATAAAAGTAGATAGCTCCAAGAAAAATACACGCTACTAATTCTAATTAAAAAGTAAAGGTTATGATCTGGATTAATTTGTAATCCGTTGTTGAAGCCTGTAACAAAAATAGGATGTTTCTTCAGTAATCTTCGTTTGTTGTCGTAAACTTACTCTGCAAAAGCTGGTTGACAAACATTAAAGATTGTGGCTGATGATGTCTTAACGCGAAGGGGCGGGGAGTGTAGTATTTATACCCTAGTTCTACCTCCTGGTTTTTCTTACGGCATTTTTAGAGGTATTCTCTGTCGAGAAACAAATACGATGAAATGATACAGGCGACCCACTTTGATCTTCCGAAATACGCTAAAAGATTTGGAGCAAGGAATTTAAGAGAAATATCGCTCATCCGCACGTATAGTATTTTTCCTTTCAATATTTCACGCCACGAATCGCCAACGCAAATAATAAATACACCTTCCACATATCATAATATAGCAAAGTAAAATACTGAGATGAAAAAATAAAACCAGGAACTAACAAAAATACACAAATACTACACGGAGTTTCTAATTTAATTAATAAAGTCAATTATCGAGAACACAAATTAATTTCGCAGTTGTAAAAACACGATAATTCAGTTGATATTTTTTTGCTGAACTCGAGCGCAGGAAATCAATATAAAAACTTTGTCATTTATCATTTAAAAAAAAGCGTGGAATTAATGTCTCCACCAGGTTGTCCCATGAGACGCGTGGCTTCCATTTTCCAAAGAAATTACAGGCAAAATGACAAGTACATTTATTTATAACTAAAATAAATCACAATATTTATCGTGCAAGAATGTGAGGTATGTGAGGTTGGCAATATTTATATTAAAAACTTATGTCTCCCCAGTCGAATCGAAGCATACCTTAAATTGTTTTATACGCATAACCTGGATATTATTTTAATAAAAAAACGAAGATATTTTTATTTTACAGTGTACAATGTATTACGTGAATTACTTCCAATTCCAACACAAAAACATCGTTATTTTTAATAATATTCCATTATTACCTCTAATTATGTTTTGTCAAATATTTGTCATATTCATGTTAATTGTGATTTCGTATCATACCAGGAATACCAACATTCGTATTCTACAGTACACTATAAACGTCGAAATTTTACAATAGCGTGTTATAATTGTTGTGTATTTTACAGAAATATATATGTATATACATACATATATTCAAAGTTTACTGTATTAAATCTCCTGAGGGAAATAATAGGTTTCTTTGTTAAATTATACAACAACAATTCAAGCCCTGAAACCATCCCGTATTTACCTTTTCGGTTGTTGTGTACACATTCAAATCCTGCAAACACTATGCACACTTCAATACAAAGAGCGCGCGATACACACATGCTCATACGTCAGACAACAGTTGCAGAAGTACGCTCTCAAGCTTCCTCTGATTAAATAATACCAGCCGAGCTTTGTTGTCCAATGCGCTAGCAGCGAACCAATGTCACTTTCAGCTGCCCGTACGCAACCATTTTAATCAGCATTGTTCTTTAGCCAAAGATACAAGTAAACTCTAGTGTATTGCCGTCGGTATTGTGGCGGTACATACATTTGTCACTGCGTATTGACATTTTGCAATAAGTCTATGAGTAAACTAAACATATCTGTCAATATGAACAATATGTCTAAAGTTATTGGATAGAAAATGAAATACAACTAGTCCCACAAACTATGTCGAAGTATATTGATATTGGAAGCAGTTTAACTAAAGTGCTTTCAGACAATATATCAATACATCACTGTAAAGTTCCAAGAAGATATTCCAGTACAGTGAAGAATGAAATAATAAAGAGTGCTGATAATATATTCAATTACTACCTAATTCTTTCATTTGATCAACCTTCGTGTCTCATCATGTCGCCGCCTACATTGCATGTTGTCGCAGTTTAGTTTTATCACCTTTGTATATCCTGTATAGTGAGTTTTATCTTATCAGTGTTTCACTTTGTCAGAATTGTCGCCTTTATGTTCTGAATCTGTCGTCTTCATATTGTGTTTAGTGCGATTCTACTATCCTTCGGTACATATTCAGCTTCATATACATGTATGAATATGCTTGCGCGGTCTCATTATTATGAAAATCGCTTTCATGTGACAACAGAGTGAGAAGCCCTTTCTGGCATCGTGGTCTTCACTTATGCTATCTTCATATTCGTTTTACATTTCTCTGTACCTGAGACTGAAATCCATCCAAGGCGCAAGAGTAAATTGAGTGGCTGAAATTAATTGACGGTAATTTAAGATGAATGGATTTATTTGACTTTTGAGTCAGCGAAGGTATCACAGAACTGACTCCGGTTTCATAGAAAGATATTCAGCACATCACATTCGTCGGTCTATTCCTACTGATTTCCTCAAATGTAATTTTCCTATTTCAATTCTCCTTCTCTTTTCGCCTTGCTAATGTTAGTTATATTGCCTGAATAATTCCCAGCAGGATTGAAAGTGAATTGTGAGATTGTTGTACGTAATTTACTCAATGGCAAACATATATTTAGCCAAACCTTGTTGAAGTTGTACACTGTAATGGAACAGTCCCATTCATAAATAAATGTTGTATATACAGTTTAGAGCGTAATTGTGATAAGACACTGAACTCCGGCGTAACCAGCCAACAAGAGAGAACAGTGAATACTTGCACTAACGCACAAGGACAGCTTATACATTAAGTCATTAGTATTCGGTCAATTTATGAGAGGGGGATTAATTCCTTATTGCTATTAATGTATTTACATGCTTAACATGGAACACTGCAAACAAATGTCATGAATGTTTTAAAATACATTTCAACAAATTAGGTTTTCCCGCGGATATTTTATTCCTTTTTTAATAATAATACAAGACAAGACAAGTAAAAAAAGTCAATTCTCTATCCAAGTCAACAATTTTTTTTCCAATATATTCCTGCAGCGGACTTTATGCATACATTATATCCAAATATAATTATTCTGGTATCTCTTTGCACTAGACTCAGATGAACAATTTTAAAAATATTTTTACTACATTATATTTGACATATATTTGTATTATGCATATTAAACGACCTTTACGTTATATTTATAGAAACTGTTATTCCATTAAAAATGTACACTGATAAATGATTACTTACATCCATTACTATAACGAGCAAAACAACTAATTTCATTGTTTCAGTTTATTCAGTTCTGTTTATACACAAGAAATACAGTTAGCAGATATAGGTATTCCAATTACACCGGTATTTATATACATTTGTATTATGCGACATGCAAATTAATTGTCAGTCTGCCGGCAAATAATGAATCATTATGTTCCTTGCACTTGTGTATTATTGTAGCTACTTCAAACAAATATTTAAATGTATCTGCATGCGTATCATATATTTATGTACGTCGTGCACAGTGTAAGTATATGTCTTATCTTATGTTTACGGATGTGCATGAATAAGTGTGTACCTGTATGTATGTACATATAGATATAAATATAACTACTTGTAATGTCTGTTGTGCGCGGGATAAATAAGAAAACATGCTGTCATGTGTTATAAGTACTCTATGTACTGCTGGTTACATACTATATGTGTTTACTACAATGTATATAGCTGTACTGGAATATTATTCGTCACACATGTATAACTCTACATATCGACTCTATTTTTATAACCGTTTTTTCTCTCCTAAATACAAAACACATAACATATTTAATAATGCTGGATAAACAACGATAACAGTACATGTACATAATTCATTTTATATGATGCAAAACATTTGCCAATATCAGTGTATTCACAATTTGGTTAGTCATATATGTAGACTATGTAACATTTTAATAATACTGTATTATTTAATAATTCAAATCTGTGTTTTTCATAAGAATATATACTTTATATTAGATTTGGAAATAAGACAAAATATACTACCACATATTAACATGTAAAATGTATCCACATAAAATTACTTATAAATATTTTACATTAAGAATTATGCAAAATCGTTAACAGTAAAATTAAAATTATAGTGGTATGAATGAGAAGTTCTTTCTTTTCTGACATACGTCATTCTGTTTTTATCATTAACAATGAAATTATTGCTAGTTACACAAAAAATTTTACAACGTTCGTCTATATCTTCAAGCATGGACAAGATAATGAAAAATGTACACAAATACACAAACTTTGAAAGGAAATGTATTTTAAATGCCAATTTGAATTGTAATTTGATAAAGAAACCACAAACATATTATTTACGGAAAACATAACACAGAAACATTTAAACTAAACCTTTATCTATTTCTAATATAATATTAATGTAAAATAGATTACATTTATTTTTAAAATAAGTCTTGTAATTAATTCTACCTTGTTATTTAGATATTTAATGAAATATAGAATTATATAAACAAATACTACAGAATCTAGTGTCCGCTGATTACATAGTTATTTGTACAATAAATAACACATTTTATATTTGGTAACAAAACAACTAGTATGTGTTAGTGACGGTGGTCGCGTGCGCATGCGTAATTTTTTTTAAATCGAGTTAATGTAACAGCACAATTATCGCCTAAAACGCGGTGTAGCTGCACAGACCATTATCAAACCGAGATACGTAGAACAACATGGAAATTAAAATCCAACATAACGCGGCCAGTTATTTATTTTCCTCTTTTTTACAGCGTCCATCATATTTACCTTTTCTATTTTCTCCGCATTAAAAAACAAATAAAAGCCACCAAAAAAATTATCAAATTTGTTAGCTCGCTGTATGTTTATTTTGTTGTTATTCGAAAATTTTCTCACTTTATTGAAATTCTAGACTTCTATGCATATTTTCAATGATACATTATATATTTTATATTCAGTATAAGTGTTTTTTTGTCGTTATTTATAAAAACACAAGGTTTTTGTACTGGTTATATTATCACGTAAGTTTCAACTAATACTACATATATAATACAGGGTCATTTGAAAAGACGCTTCCGATTAAATTCCATACATATTTTTATGTTATACTCTGAACATTCACTGCAGTTCTAAAATAGTTAAATCTGTAACACTACTTCCTAAAACAATCTGTGTAAATTAATATCAAAAACGTTCATGTACCTTGAATTTACTAAAAAAAAAGTAGGAAGAATGTAAACTGAAGCGTCTTTTTGCATGACTTGGCATAAACTGTCAGTCATATAACATGTATATAGTCAAGTTTGTCATTTCAGTTAGTATTCCATTAAAATACAAATTAGAATTAGTTAATATGATTTGTGCAATATCAATCTAGGTTAGTTTGTTGAAATAACATATTTAATTCAGAATTGTACCTAACAAACATGTAGATTGATTTTTCTATGCAGAAGTGAATTTTACCAATAACTAAAATAAACGTGCATAAATCAATTTCTTGGCATAGCACGAGTCCCTGTACCCTCATTAATTGGCACTCTTGATTTCTTTCAACTTGACCTCCAAGCTTCATATACCTGCAATTAAAATTTTTAACCTCTAAAAATAACACGTGCCTTTTCATCGGTTTTAGAACAATGCCATGCATGAGTGCACTCAACATTATAATCATTATTTATTTGACTTTTTTCTTGATGACATAATCCAGTTTTCTCAAAACACATGCCCATTCTGAAGTTTTCAAAACAAACACGAAGAGAATTCGTAATATGTTGACATTGAATCTGATTATTTCGGTCAGTTTATCTGGCCAATGAAAAAAGGGAATTGAAACAGTGTAAAATTTATTGTTCAAATATAAAGCTATCAAACTGCAATATAATAATATAGCATGAAATATTTAACTGCACGAATCCATGATATAATAGATGGATCAATAGTGGTTCTGTTTGTGGAGCGTTACAATCATTTAAATCCATACTTTGTAACATTAATTTATCTGTTAAACTGTATCAGTACTAATAATTGCTCTGCAACTGATCCGTTAGATACGTTGTTATATTCCGAATTGTTGTAAAATGTGAAGGTAAACTTAATTAATGGTATGTGAAGGAGAAACGTAATTTGGAAAAAACGGTCGTCTCATTATTTCGCCTAATGGACAACGTAATATACCTAGCAGGCAAATACATGATGATGCCGTCATAAACAGTGAGAAAACTACTTGGCTTCCAGTCAACAATTATTTTTCTCACATTCCACATTCATATTAATATCTGCTCTTGAAAATTAAATTCCAAACGTTGAACATTCCTGATACAAATTAATATATGAACAAACCTACAGATATGATGAACAGTGAGGAGAAGAGAAGAGAAGAGACGTGAATGTTCTTTCACTGTACCGTATGCTGTATCGTGCTGTATAGAACCAGTATATTTATTTCTCTTAATCAATAGAACAAGTGAAAGAATGAGACGTCCTTGCCTCGATAAGTTCGTATACCAATATCATTGTCTTATTTCACGGCGGTCCTGTTATCAGCAAAATATTGTACACGCTATTATTCCATAACGATTGTTTTCGTGTGATGTATATTGTATGTGTGTACACACAACTATAAATAGACTTGTACAAATGCCACTTGCAGCATTGACTATCACGATTTAATGTCGATGCCCACCACTATCGTACTTTGGTTCCGGCCACCTTCGATTATTATTGAACAATGAATGGCTGGCGAACCGGCTGCTGATTACTGCGGAATTACGTTTACGTACTCAGTCGTGTGTTATTATTATTGTTGTTATTATTCACGTAACAATTGTGTGAAATTAACGTAAGGTCAGCTAGAACATCCGGTGTACTTGAATCTTCTCTTGTCTAGTTGTTACTTTATATTAGCATATCATCTGTTTCCCGAACCATGGGCTCCCGTCACTTACATAATATTATATCTAGCTAGTCGAATTTTTCCAATTAAACAACATTTATTTCTGTTATTGTACATGTAAATACAAATGCTGACTCTGACGTATATTTCAATATATAACCTTCAGTAACTGCAGTTTATTCTATAATAAAAAAATATACATAGTTTTAAATAAATATGTCAAAAGTACTGATTTTTACAAAAATAGTCGCATCGTTAAAACATTTTATAAATTCAGTTCAAAAGTTTTGGTAATATAATTAAACTGTACAATTATAAAATTAAATGAATATTAAACATGTTTTTATAATATGCAAATTTACTGACTGGCATTAATTTCTGCCGGTTCGTTGTAGTGAAATGGATATAACATCATGTGTGATATACATTTCACAGATAAATAACAAGCACATTCTGACGGTGTATGAATTGATACTATGTATGCAATGACGTGTATGTTGCGTGCCAGTGAACAATTCAACTTGAACACGATTGAACAAGTGTGAAATCTTAAATTATTGATTCTTATATAAATCCTATTGCTTTTCTGAAAATATCGACCCAAAACATTACTTTTAACAAGACAAATCAGCATTGTTAATTAATTATAGAAAACAATCGCATTAATTTACGTTTATATATTGAAATGATCATTTGCGGAATATAATTTGCAACATACATGTACAATATTCTACATAAAAGCATTTTGTCCGAGTTTGCATTGAACAATTAGCAATACTGGAAACCAATTATGGATATTGTAATGCGGTAATCTTAATTTATAGCGCAATACCACCAAATATTCTTGTATGCAAGGGGCATAGGTGTATTCCATGTATCCGTTATAGATAGGTATACATATATTTTTGCTAAAATATCATATCATTCTGTGTGCGTGCACACACACAACACAGGAGGCCTGTATAACATAGATAATGTCACTTTATGAAAGATTATTTTAATGTGATTGTTTTTGTTTGCATATCCCTATATAAGCGGCCTGTTCTTCGGCTTTCGGCGGTACGCACAATTGTCCGTTGGGATTTAACGGCCCACATCAACAAGATAACTGACTTTTGTTTGCTGTCACTTCACTCTTCCTGTAATGTTGTTGTCAAGGTATGAGATTTGTGTTCTTGCAACTTAATGTAGACACAGAACAAGCAGCATTAGTGAAATGAATAAGCTCGCTAATGTTCTTTTAATTTTACACGCCAAGCAATAAAACTGCACAAACTTCTACAAGAAAACTTTTATATACTCCCATCAGCACTGGTTCTAAACTTATTTTCCTCTGTTTCTACGTCTATCACATTAATTTGGCTCATACATAATTCCTATTCAAATTTATGCAATCATTTCAGTCATGAATTTATTGTTACTTTTCACAGCTGAATTTTCGTATTTTCATTTTAAAAGCTAAGCTACATGTATGATATCTCTATGATTACATATTAGTAGTATTTGAAGTTTAGATACTGGCACTGTTAAATTGACAATTGTATTATTAATAGTTGTGCTAATTTCTTTATATTTATTTTCTTTAGTACTAATTCTTATTTAATTCTGTAGCTTGTAATACTTGTTTACATACTTTATATTACAGTATATATAAGTGACATCAAAATATATATCAGTATAATTTTACACTACAATGTAATTCTATTCAACATTTATCATTACTCATAATTTTATTAAATAATACATACATTAGCGATTATAAATATATTGCTTAATCAACCGTAATATAATTGATACGATATATACATGCATGCGTAATTATTTGCGTGAAATATTTCAATAAATATGGTTAACATATATTTGTTAAAGCCAGTAATTAATTTCAAAATTTATGTAGAATATTACATTAACTTTCATCCGTATAAAATTAAATTAATATCAAAAGCTTTAATTCAGAACTTTTACATTTTCTTTGAATTTATTCATACCAATATAATTGCCCACCCCAGAAAATTAACTATATGTATATTTTATAAGATAAATTTAAAATTTTCCTTTTAAATATGCACGCCATTCATTATTTTATTGCGTAGGACTAACTTTGTTTCACGAAGTGTTCATTCTAAAATATATTGATTAAATGCTTAATGCGACTTTTCTAGAAATATTCACAAATCAGTTTCCATCGCTTCAGACTTATTTCAGTGTTGAGTGTTGTGAAACAATACTTATTTTTAAATGATATACCTATGCTTATAATTACATACTTAGCATTACGTAATAGATAAATGATCTACCTGGTCAAGTAAAGTCAGTAACACAGCGATCCGCATCTTTTGAAGCCCCATGTCACACGTATACAGAAGTACATTACCAAAACATCCACCAACAAAGGTACAATAACGCACTGTTCCCTAACTGGATGGCACACAAGCAAAGGTCTGTGTTACACGTACTGATATTCTCTTATTTGTAGAATAATAAATAAATGTATGAACAAAGAATAGAGCTGCGATAGTTTTAGCGGCACTTGTTTCGAAGTAACCGCGCGCGCGAACTCCACAGAGCGGATTCTAAACTGTTTGTGATACAGCGACTACCTGCAGCGTTGTGAATCGCGCAGTGTACGCGTCGTTACTGCCAAGTCGGTCGCTAGTCGCACCGATCCACGGGCTTCACTGCCTCAACAGAGAGACAGAGCGCGTACATGTGTGTATATATTTATGCATATATAAGTAAGTATATATATGTGTGTGTGTGGTGCGCGTCAGTATGTTCGTGTCCCCTGACCACTGCCACAGAAGCCACCGATGCGAATTCCTCCTGTGCTTCGCGAATACCGGTGCATTGATCAAACGCTGCGTTTACCGGACACTGCAACAACCATCCCTCAGCCACTTGCACGATATGGGTGAGTGGGTGTTACAGGGGGTAGTTTACATACGCAGGCTTGTGTAACAATTAACCAGCGACCTGTACTCCGACCCCCGAAGCATGATCGCACATTATACGGTGATATGTAGCTACTCAGGATCATGCTGAGCATTTAGTTGGAATAGTAGCATTCTATATCATAGCAGAGTTCGGGTGTTTTCATTTGTAAATATTTATAGATAAATGAGCATCTTACAGATACATGTATGTTTCTGACATAAGTTTGTTCAAATAATAATTATTACCAGCTGTCATGAATAGAAGACAGACTTGTAAGCCGGATAACAAATCATGCTGTTGTTCTACGCTGTCTGAATGGTGATTTTATACCACAAAGTTTATACATAATGTAAGACACCTCCATTATACTCCTGCCCTGCCCAAAGGAATACTACTAGTATTATGTTCTAAGTAATAAGTTGTCGTAACTCACAAGAGTACACATAAACTACGGCGTAACAGATATGAATCTACTGCTTTACTGATCCACGTACTTTACTAAACGGCACACTAAACGTGTCAGGTGTTTAATTTATCCCTTACAATTGTCAATCAACATAATTTTCAACAAAATATAACTGTAACAATAATGTAAATGTATATACACATGGATCAGTACCATTGCAACAACAATTGTTGTTTCATTATACAATATTCGTTGTGGGAAATAATAAAAGCAAACTTTGTTGTGCATAAAATGCATCAAAATCCAACATTCAGTCACACATAAAAATTTCATTATTCCCAATGCGCAGTACATTCAATTTACCCAAATATTTGAATATTTATAGCAACTGTAAATTAATGTTGAATTTATGGTACAAAACTCGTACTTTATGAGTTTCAGAACAAATTCTCAGTGACTCAGTTTTATCTTAAGGTAAATGTGAAAAGCTCCTTTGCAACCGGATACTAGGAATTCTTTAAAAAAGCACCCACGGGAACAGTTTCCTCTGCATCTGTCATCGTTGCTTTTGTTGAGAAGCTCCTTGAAAAGGAGCCGCTGGAATTCATTCATTTTTAGGTGAAATTTATTGACAACAAGACACTGTTCCCTACCATAAACATGTAACCTTTCAAAAGCTAACAACCTGCAGAAATATGTTTTTTTACAGCGTAATAGTTTACAGATTTTATGAATTGTCAACGACTTGTCGCATTTATAAATAATATTTCCTTATACACAATACAGATAAAAGTATAGAGACAAAATATCTAGCCTTAACATTCATGCCTAACCGGAAATGAAAGATTTATTGCCATTAATCAAAAATATTTCAGAACAATATCTAGCTGTATCCAGTTCTAAAGATTTAGGAATACATAATACATGGAATCTAAAGAAAGAAAGCATAATTATTACTTTCAGCCTTTCGTATTTTCGTTTACCATTCATTCATCTTTGCCCAAAAAAATAATCTGTTTGTCAGTCACAACTGTCAGAGTTAAACAACTTGGAACTACAAAAAATGGTTTCTTTGTGATTTCATATCAGTGTACCTTCCATATACTTAACAATTCATTTTTCAAATTGGAATGACGTTCAAAGAACAGACAATTTCAGAAAATTACTTCAAAGTAATACATATTAATCCCTAGTCTATATATAGATTAGATAGCAATATAATTAGATATTTATTTTATTGCAAAATAAAAAGTACAAATCTAATAGCGTAACACAATACTAATTAATTATTATGTGTCAATAAATAGTGCTGTAATTAATCGCATTACCATTGCTACTTCTATAATCTGCGCTTGTATCGAATTAAAAATCAATTGTTATTGTTCTTCGATGCGACCAGTGCTACTTGTATTTTATAGGTTTATGGGTCATCAATCAGCTTCAGGAAATTCAATACAGAAATAGCGAGATTTATTTATTTTATTCGTTAGAGGTAAAGTTAAATTTTCAACATCACTCACTGAAATGATGGTTTATTTTTAAAAAATAACACTAATACGTTATAATATAATCATTCAATAAAATTTATTATATATTTAATGATATCCACTAATAGTTTCAAATACATTATTGAAAATGCAATTTTGTATTTGAAAATTGACTAATTATTTCATTGATATTCATCAGCGAACTGTCAAGCAATAGATAAAAATAGATGGAATATATAGGCTATGAATATATCGGTACATAATTAATTCATTTGCCCGTGTTAGAACGGAACGCTAGAATAGAGTTTAATAATTGATATTTAAGGATGCTCGTCAATGCTTGTTCGAGTGTATGCACTTTCTCTTGAGTTTGAAACTAATCAGAATCCGAAACTGATTTACTAACCACCATGAACTTATTTGTAATCTTAAATTAAACTACATTTAACCGATACGCGTGTAATTCTGCGGTACTTGCATGTAATTTGATTATACGTAATCTCGATTCGTTCAACCGTATATTTTTATACCCTCAACTCACATGGAAAATGAGATTATTGCAATGTTACCATATATTAAAATAAAATGAAAAATAAGATATGTATTTCTATTATTCATATTTAGAAAAGCTTTTTTATTAACATGTAATAATGTTCCAGTTATTTGTTTTAATTTACTAAATATTGCAACTGCAATATTTTCAGCTGTAGTTTGCTTCACGTTTCATAACGTTTTATCACGGCACATCATTTCTATACAACTGACATTAATCTTTTGTCCGTTCTAGCGGGTAAGAAATATAACGTACTATGCCAGAACACAGGTGTAATATTTGTGGTACCTGTTACAACATTATATCTTCATTTTTTTTGCTCTCACAAACATTTTTGGTAAATTGGTGGGCTGAACTAACACGATAATTCTTTCTCGAATCACTTTTCCCTCTACGATTCCATTTTGTGTTTGGTTGTTTTATTGTGTTTATTTTATACGAAACAATCATGTTCGCTAACAAAATTTATAACCACAAAAACCACAGACGTTTTAAGATTATGCACACTCATATCTGACAGAAGTAAAATCCTACACTGTATTATATATACAAGCATGTACGTTATAGTCCATATACATTTTATATTATACACCTGCTTTTAGCAACAATTTTATTCATTATTTACTTGACCTGATTAAATGTACTTTAAATTTTAACAGCATGGTTTAAAACAAAGGATTGACATTTTAGTTTAGTTATGAGACAGCAAACATTTACAGTTACACAGTGGTTGAATATTTCCGTAGTATATCAGACATAATGTTATGATTTAGTATCAAGTTAGATATGGACTGGTGGTCGTTACCGGATTGTAATTGTACGTTCGTCATAAACTTTAACATCAAACATCAAGTGCGAAAAGTACATTAGGATAGTTCAGCGATCCTGTGAGTTTTATTAGTCCTTATATTTTATGATCAGTTTTCATTGCGCATGTATAACCGAACGAATTGTTCCACTAAAATATTTACATCATGCTAAAATATTTGTATAATATATTGCACTACACGAATATAATTTGATAAAACTGAAGATATCAAAATCAGAAATTTAATCTTCATTTTTCACGAGGAAATAATTTTCTCCGCGATATTTTTTCAACTTTTCATCGTGTTATATTTCAAATAAAGAGAAATTTTTATTTCATTGCTTTTTCCGGTTCCGAAGTTATGGCCAAAATCTAATCAGCTCCGTGTAGTTTCTTGGGAATCGTAATTATAAACTATTGTTGCTTTACTCGGCATTGGGTTATTAAAACACGCACATACATTAATGAGAAAAATGAAACTTATTAATAAAAACACATTTGTATGGTATATATTACACATCTGAAGTAGTACTTTGAAACTAACGTCAAATTTTGGCATGAGTTCGGTGGTATTCATCAATCCTAGTAAAAAAATTTCTTTTATAAGCTAACTTAATTAGTAGTTCTGAAAGTTTCTGAAATAAAAACTACGAAAACTATTGAAAGTTTTAAATTTATCATAGTCCAGTTGAAGTTGAACTTTTTAATTTACATAAATTTTTATTAACAATACACCTAATTATTCATCGTCCACACAAAACGGAATGAAGTTTCACAAATTTTTTATGCATCTGCAGTAAAATAAATATGTATTTCGTATTCATAGTACTATCGAAATCCGGTACGAAATACAAGTTTCTCACACTATCTGATCGTAAAGATAAAAACGAACACCGATTTTTGATATCAAACCATTTTATATCTTTATTTTCATAAAGGGAACAAATTTTATTTATAGATAATTATATTGCATATAAAGCTAGAATGATATAGACATATTTACATTTTTAAATTTCATACGGCTTTTCATTTTGAATAACTCTATCGATTATACGAGTCTCCATTTCAATGGTCATTTGTGTGTATGTATGATTTCCGATAATTGCATCGCGTAATTTGTTACGAATAATCGTACATTAACGAGGACAACCGAATCTTTTTTGTTTAATAACTGTCAATTTTTTTCCTCAGAAAATTCGGATTTGCTTTTCGCATTATACTGTTTTTTACAGCCTATTAAATTATAAATCTGGTCATAAACTGGTATTCGTTTATATATTGTATATGTAGAGCTACGCTGTTTATATGTTCATGTTATAGCTTTCATAACTAAACATAACCTATTATGTAAATATGTACCGCAGAATTACAGGCATAAGTGTGTCGATTCTACATAGTATCCTACTTTAGATTCCGTTACTGATTTTAAGCTGAGCCCTTGCCTGATTGGTCCACACACCGGGAGCCGCTTTCGACCGATTGTTCCATCCAAACCTAATCTAAATCGAATTTGAAACAGATCGAGTGTGCCTTATGCGTTTATATTTCCAGGCGGTATTTCCAAATCTGTTCAGGGTTCGTACCGATTTGCGATTCCCGTTATATTGGAACATTTTTCACAATAAACGAAGCACATATATTATTTCAGTCAAAATTATACAGGATCTCATGGACTTTATAATTATAAAATTTACTCAAACACAAATAAAACTTGATTATACATTCTTTTCAATATCTCTGGTTTGTAATTCGTATAAGTAAGAATAAACTTTTATACAAATGTTCAGTTTTGTACATAACCCTGGACCCTAGAGTATGCTGATAAAAAATTAAAAACTAATTTTCTTTCATGAACTTCAATCATTTCCATAGCGGATTTAAAAGATGTATTCAATCTAAAAAGAAAGCGAAAATGTTATAATATATCAGTACATTCTATTATTTTTAAATCTAGCTTTAGTTGATATCATATTAGTGGTTGAAATAACGTAGAAAGCTTTAGCGAACACTGCTTGTGTAGATATAAGCTGTCGTGTGTAGGAAATCAATTATAGCTCTCTAAGGATTAGTTGTGGTGTATTAATTGAAAATTATTAATTAGCACCCTGAAATGTAGGAGTTTATAGTTTAACACCCTACACCTATTATACATTATTTGTCTTCGAATTCAACATGAGATTTTACTAAATTCTATGTATACATTCTGACAAGTAACAATACTGAATACGATAAATTGATTCATTAATAATGAAAATATTCGTACATATATGAATTTTTAGGTTTCAGTGTTAAAGAAACATATAAAAGCTTTTTTCTATTCCCGGATATTATCTTGTAGATATAACTTATTAACATAAAGCTGAACCTTGGTTAAGGTTAAAATAAATACATTAACTTGAAGTTTGAAGTTTGAGACCGAAATATTACACCTGAATATCCGTATCGTCGCTTACGGGTGAACAGTGATATTTTTTCGTATTAGTTTTGTAAGGTTGAAACTTTGCTTACTCTCTAATTAATCTCAGCTGATTTATAGTCTACTTAGGAACAAAATTTGGTCGTAAATCATTGAGCGTTCCTATACCACATGCTTCCATGAAAATTGTTAATCAAAACCAGTAATTATAGGACATGCGACGTGTCAAAACATAAATTCTACGAGAAATTTCATGGACACAAAATTATAATCGGTTAATTTTACGATACAATACATTTAAATATTTACCAGTCGATATACAATTGCAACGAATTATTCTATACAATACATAGTAATATACTATTGTAATAAAACGTAATTTGTAAACAATGTACAAAATGTTAAAAAGTTAATGAATACATCTGAAATGATACATATTATTAATACTAAATATTGTATAAGTAAAATTTACATCTAGCTAGTATGGAACTGTTCTGTGTTGTATCTGTGCGTGTTCCACTGCATATTAATAACGACTGACATATATTCGTTCTGCAAGTAATCATGTTACAGGTGTCACAAAGCATAATCACACGGGTGGCCGCTACTTTCATCTATTAAACTGATTTGATTTCCTGCACAATCACGCTGAAAGCACGGCCTGTTTTCAGAGGACGAAGTTCGAGCCGATTGGTGTATGCACATATATGGATCAATATTTTTTTCAAAATCATTTTCTAAAAAGCTATTTAATTTCATGTTACACATATCAATGGAAATGACGTTTAGTGTAGTAGATCCTTTGTTTTAAAATGAAATCAATGCGTATGGCATGCGATTACAGAATGTTTCTCTCTTGTTAATAATATTTACCTCAACCTCGGGTTAATAACGATAACCAATCATAGTGTGGTACGGACATTTACCGTGAAAGCGAGATTAGTATTTTTGGCTTGCGTTGGCGCTGCGGTCAGCTACAATTTGGCCATCCCTGTGATGGCTTTCACCGGCCACACATCAGCCACACTTCATTTGATCACCCAAAGCTGTTCCCGTAACATCAAAGCATTCATTTTAATGTCCAATAAAGTCTGCCATAAGTCAGCATTATTGTTCGATAATGGTGTGCGGTATTGTACAATACCACACTGCAAGTAACAACAGTATGCTGTATGCTGTATACTATATGAGAGAAGACAGTAACATCGGTTCACCGTTTAGCTGATTACATGCTGTGACATGTGTGCCAAGTGTAAGCACGTCAGTTTATTTTTATACCATAATGACGACTTTCAGTACTAAAATAAACAGCGGACGGCCACGAAAACTATCCCCGAATTTTACAGGCGCACGATTATTTATAAATTGCAACTGCTCTTGTCGCCTCGTGTCCAAAAACAAATGTCTAACGTCAATAACAAACAAACCCGTCACTGACAATACTGCCATTGAAAACTAAGTTTCATTAGTGATAAGAACACTTTCCATATAGAAGAACTGCCAAACCGATGTTCATGAATAAACAAATTCTCAACCCTCCTGTTATAATTAGAACTTCCTTGAAACTGTCATAGTTAGTACATTTATACATGGGTCTGCAACTGACAATTTACTTTATAATTAGAGTCGACGAGGGATGACAATTTGCATATTGTCTAATTCGATCTATACAAATTATTAATTCAATACTAAATTGGATAACATGCGTGTTTCTCGAAATTTATTAAAACTTTGATATTATTTGGGCATAGATTTAATATTATAAATGAATATAATGTTCAATTAAATTACACGAAAATTAGTAAACATATTTTTGATACTTCAAATTCGAAATATTATAATTTTGCTGACTAAAGTAAAAATTAAATTACATTATCATCAAAAATACGTAGAATTGAAGACGTAAATATCAAATAAATGCATAAAATTTGAAAACTGTCTACCAAAAATTATAACTTTGTTTACAGAGAACTTCAGATATGCGGAAGTGCACGATCTCTTGACAGAATTCATATTTAAATAATAAAATATTATCTGACTTCTCTAAAATGCGTAAATGAAGATTCTGCAATTTTAAATAAAAATTATCGTTTTGAAATCTTCAGCATTCAATATGCTGAATAAACGAAAATTCACATTGAATAAAATGTTAATTCATGAAAGAATTAAAGTATTTTCTATTTATTATATTATTTTTATTCCTGTAATTATCGGCAGAAATCTATTATTTACACATGTGTTTGTTCTTTTCGAACATAATTACTTTCTTTTGCTTTTAACATTAAGTATATCGGATTAATTACTTCTCTACCGGTCGCTCTTTGTTAAGCCATTATCTCTAAAACAACGCTTTTCTCAGTCAATTAATTATTCTGTCTGTTCAGTGAGAAAAAGCTGTCATTACATAGTTTTAGTATGTCGTAAATAATAATGCAAGAAATAGGAAAAAAATAAGGGATTCATATAATACAAGTTCGTTTTGGAAGTAAACTGTGTATATGCGGTCTGTTATTGTCATAAACCAGTTTGACAGAGTAACATGACAAATATTTGACGCCTCTTCTTTCAATTTATTGACTGTTAATGTTGTGCATTACAAAGCTGTTGATTGTTATGTCTTTTGGCACACTCTCGTTTTGCAATATCATGCCAATTCGATGAATACAGGTGCTAAATACTCCATCATAACTTTTGTTTTTGATTGTGGAAATGTCCAGCCTGATGTAAATATTATTTTATATAGAGCTAGTAATATGAAAAGATCTATTAATTATTAAATATGCTAGTTCAACATTATCTTTATTATATTTTATTGATAATGCAATATGTCCATATTGATACTAGTTAATATAATTTTCCTCTTTCATTATGTCAAGCAAATATTTATCATATCAAATACGATTTTATCTAGCTGGATAATTGAAGCAATATCGTACAATTGTCTGATATTGTTTCAAATACGTAATTGATTTATCAATTGCCACTTGACTACTCGCTAATGTTGATCCACTTGTTAAGAATTGTCTTTGGGCCTGCTATTAAACTATGATCTTACACTCTTATACAGATTACTCTTTGTGCGCGGGTGGTGCGTCGCACTAAAAGGATATTCTCTTACGAGTTCAGGACCAATTATGTAAACGACCCCTCGTTTCAACAGACCTAAAGTGTAATTTAGTTTTATTGATTGAAATCGTAATTTTTATTTAAATAGAATGTTCAGATATAATACTTGTGTAACAAGCACTAATTATTTAAAAAAAACTACCTTATTATTGCCAAATTAAATTTTTAATTGTCAATCATAATTTTTAATCATTATTTCTAAATTTAATTGTCCACTTACTATTGTAATATTTCGCTATCTACTTCCAGTTTATGGACGACAAATTTATTCTTTGCCGCTAGTTTTTATCTTTCAGGCGTGAACGAATGATTGAAAGTAATAAAAGGAAATCTAATTTTCTTTGACGTTTCTTTGCAAGACAGATACTTCTATTTTAAAATTTTATATATACCTTAGTATTCTCATCTCCATTATTTTGAAATATGCTTGAAGGAAAAACCTTTTTAAAATGAATTATAAATTTAAATATTGCTTGAACCTCTTGCTGCAATAACAGAAGATAAGTACTGGTGTTTTTTGATATAACATGCACAGTATGAATTGAGTGTATTTGGTAGAAATCAATGGAGAAATCAATCTGATTGATAACTACGGTGCAGAGAATCCAGGAAGTGCACCTTTCGTTACGTTACGAGTAACATGTGTTCATCTGACTTTGATCGGTAATGCATCTTCTGTGAGTAAAAGGCTGACAAGGGAATCGTATTTCGTGATATTTGTTCGTCTTTTACATTCGGGACCATCTTATTGTCCGGGCGTCGAGATAGTCAAAGGCACGGGTCACCGTTGTAGGCCACCAAAAGCGCGACGATCTCCTCCAGCGGCTGCCTGGGATGTGCTGAATCGATCCGAAAACTCTGTTCGCAACGCCTGATTCTCCGCAACCCGCTACAGTCTATTCGATCCTCGCTCGCTGACTGGCTCGTTGTTCCGTCTTCAAACCTCTCCCTTCGTTCCCCGACACGTGAACTGACACATCCCCCTAACAGTACTGCTACCTATTTTACACTCCTGCGCATCAGTACAGTTCACAGCACGTTCCAAAACAGTTTGAAAAAAGATTTCAAATTATGCCAAACAACGCAAGAACAAGCGATAATTACATGTATTGACTTGTCAGAAACATTTTACGAAATTTTGATCTTAACTCAAATATAAATTACAGAAGCTATAAATAATCATATAGAACATTGAGCAGTGATTTTGGTTAAAAATATACTAATTAACAAAGCACAGTGTACGTAACGGTGACACTACGACCAAATGAGAAATTATATAAATAATATTATGATCGATTTAGATGTGCATGAATTTTTATATTTGATTTCTTTTTGAAATTCTTTAATAATTATTTACATCTAAAGTTTACAGTCATTGTAATCTTATAAAAACTGTTTTGTAATCTTTGTTTACTTTAAAAAAGATTATCTAATATCATGAATATGAATACAACTATCAGATATAGTTTACAATGTTATTAATATTTCAAAATATTATTATTTTTAAATAGCGCGCGAATACGAGTCTGGTTACTTTTGTCAATATTCTTCTTCTAATATACACTATCTTTTAGGGCCTTAAATTTTTCTGTATTATACGCACTTGCAAAGAATTTGAATTGGGCGTGCCGTTAGCTCATTTTAGCCTTATTCTGTTAATGTGTTGACTAATTTTTGTTTACAATTATGTATAATTTTGACTAGATTAAATTAATTAATCAAAATGGGTTACACTGGAAAACCCAATATTTTATTATATTTGTTTATTTGTATAAGTGTATTTAGTGCATTATGTGAGTATATATTTGTTTTCTTGTATAATAATTATTCTAATTAACAAATTTTTTCCATAGCATTGTTCGTTAGTGGATGTAACATTCCATTTGTTATAAGAGGTTCGTGGTTCTCTTGGGAAAATGGAAAAGAAACATTGACTGAAATAAATGCTGACTCTATGACAAGAAAGGGGTTATGTGTAGATATGAAAGATGATTACCATGTCAATTATACTCTGGTGTTCAAACGTAGCGATGGATGCTACACATGTGTTAAATTTCTTGTGAGAACAGTAAACGTTTTAGAAAAAATTGAAAGTTAGTAACTACTAGAATCATGTTAACGAGAGCATTTGTTTATTGTGTTATGTTTTGTTTTCAGCGTCTTGCATTCATTTGAAACAAAATGAAGAAGTAACAGTTGAACGTGTTTGTATGGGTTTAAATCCAGATCAACAACTTACTACATTGTTTTCTGAAAATTATGTACCTGTTAATTGTAGGTCATCTCTGGAAGGCGTTTGGCAATTTGCGTATCAGGTACTTTATTATTAACTCTTTGAAATAGGTCATACGAATTTAAAAATTCTCGTGTAAATTTCAGAATAGATTTAGGTTTACTGGGGAATGCAATCATCCCGACGCACAGATTAGATCATGTCAAACTGCCGGAACACAGTTTTTAATCACCAATCAAAAGTTTAATATCACTTATAAGAGATGCCAAGGAATGACTAATACTTTTGATGGAGGTGCATAGTATATGAAATGATTTAAAAATTTAATTGCATTCGTTATTTATTTTCCTGTTTTCTTCTGTAGTTGTTGAATATAGTTGCTTAGGTGACTGGTTTGTTGACAAAAATCATTATTTTGCTGTTGCGAATACAAAAGAATCGAGGAAGGATGAAAAGTATAGATGTTTTCTGAAAAACAGAGATGACGATTTGTATATTGGTGTTTCTATAACAGCAGAATGTAATACACTGAAAACACCTGAAAAAAGTCCGGAAAGATTACGTATTAATCCAGGTAAAACATAACTGTTTGCAGATGGTTAATGGATATAACTATATTTATAAATGTGTTTAAACAGTGAAAGCGGAAGTTGTTGAACCGGGTTGTCGGTTGCCACAGAATTTTACAGGAGAATGGATTAACACTGCCAATATTGATGCTGATGTAGTTATAAATGAAACTCATATTACCGAAACCTGGTATCCGGATGAGGGACGATTCAGACGTACCATTTATGTTTGTAGAGAACAGCGAGATACTAGAGTGATGATGGCTAGATTAACTGTTGATGGATGGTGAGTTTATTTATCATTATGTTAACAAGCAACATTAGCTAAACCATGTTATTTTTCCATATTTCAGCCAAAAAGATTTCGTATGCTTTGATTTCGTTCCTCAACATCACAATGTTATCAGATACCGTAGAGGTGTGGCTGTGATAAAAGATGATTTTCACACAGTGTGTTCATGGGTTCAATTCCCAAATAAAGACCGCTGGAAGTACGACCTTTTCCTTGCAAAATACCCGGTAGCTGTCCGTTGCCCAGTGGCGGGTAAATTTAATTTTACCCAACATGGTGACATACCATTTGAGACGAGAATTCTTGGCGGTGTTACACTGAGCCCCCGACCAAATACATACTGCAAACAAAACATATCTGATTTCTCAGTTTGCGACACGGAACAAAAAGAAATCGCTATCGACGAAACGTATTGCTTGTCCGTTGACCACTTAGGTCGACCAGTGGATATTTACAGTGATCCTGATTACAAAATGAAATGTATTGGTTACTGGAAAGAGAATTTAAAATCATATTTAATTACCTACGACGAACTGGATCCGTTCTCAAAGTACAGATGTTGGGTGTATCAGAGAGCTGATTTGAATAGAGTGCTTATGTCACAAGGTAAGATTTTATATAACCTATATAATTTGTAATTTGTAAATAATAAAATACATACAATACTATTTCCTTAGCTATTGGTCCATTCTGCGACTTGTCCCAAGATGTAACTTCCTGGAATTATACTGAGGGCGCAGCAGTTGCAATAGAGATGCAAGAATACGAAAGAGAACGTAAGTTTGCATACATTTTAGTTTTTCTTCACATACTTTATAACTATTGTCATAAAATTAGGTGACCAATGTCCAATGCATTTCGATGATGGATCCAACCCTTGGATAAAATCAGAAAGTTACATCAAAGTATTTAGCTACTACGGTGCAGCGGATAATATTCATGTTAGTAGTTATATTGTGTTAATAACAATTGTTGCATGTTTAATGAACTGTATTATTTTACAGAACTAACTCTTTTACTTCGTTTTTATTCAAGTATTAAGCACAAAATCACGATTTAACCTTATGTTTTAAGTTTTTATTTGTACATTTGTGTATTAAGTTTCCGTCCATTTTGACGACATATCATGGAAAGAAAAATATTTCCAGATCTTGATCTTAATAAGTGTAAGCATGCTATTTTATCTTTTTTTATGTTTTTATATGTTATCCGTCCTTAACAAAATATGTATGTTTTAAAATGTCAGTGCCTTGTAACATGATTTTATACTAGTTTGTTGACAAAAAAGAATCTCTCTTCATTAAGCACATATATTGTAAGATTTTTAAATGAAATGACATTTACATTCCATTTTGTCAATTATGTTGTAATAAAAAGTTTTGTAAGAATATATAAATGTTTTTAACATCGTTATATTTGATTTTCGTATAAGAGTACAAAGTTTATATTTTAAGGTAAAACTATTTGCTACTATAGAAATAAATGTATATTATAATTATATATTTTTATTGGTGATTACATCATTCTAATATTTCATTCGCAACATTTTTGGAAAAGGTACGACTATATAGATTATTGCGACATATTTACTTCATTCGGCTATGATGTCATGCGGGTATGCATTCACTGGCACAGTACTGTCAGAATGTAAGTAAGGTGCTGTCAGTTGTGTTTTGTTGTTCGCGTGAGTTAAATGTCAAGTGAATTTTATACTGTCAACAAACGTCATCAGTAAAAAATGCCTCCGATAAAAGTTGTGTTGTTAGCATGTGGATCTTACAATCCACCAACAAATATGCATTTACGTATGTTTGGTAAGGTTGTGTAATTGTTTTTTAAAGAATCGATTGTGATGTTTTTTTCTTTATTTTTGTAGAAATAGCGAAGGATTATCTGCATCGTTTAGGAAATTATACAGTTGTTGGTGGTTTAATGTCTCCAGTTCATGATGGTTATGGTAAAAAAGATCTTGTTTCTTCAACACACCGGCTTGCAATGTTAAAACTGGCATTGCAAAATACCGATTGGGTGAAAGTATCTGATTGGGAGTGTATGCAGGAAAGTTGGAGTAGAACAAAGACTACCATTCAATATCATCAAGTAATTAATTATAAATGATACTTAAGTGTATCAGTGTCATTAGAGAATGAATTGTTCTAGAATCTTATCAATGCAGCTCTAAACAATGGAAACTGCAATGACGTAGATAACGATATGTTGACATGGATACCAAACAATGTGAAAAATGGCTGTGTTGGCCCCGTGCAGGTGAAATTATTGTGCGGGGCAGATCTTCTAGAATCGTTCGGAACACCTGGTTTGTGGTCCGATGAAGATGTAAGTTACGTCTATTGTTACTTGCGTAATTACTTATTTTTGTTAATCTCTATTAGATTGATACGATCGTTGGGCAACATGGTTTAGTTGTAATAACAAGAGAAGGAGCTAATCCGTTAAAATTTATATACGAATCTGACGTTTTAACACGATACATGGTAATATCTATAAATATGGTTAGTGCAATTGAATATACAAATGTCTGAATCATACTGGATTTTAGGGCAATATACATATTGTAACGGAGTGGATCACAAATGAAGTTAGTTCTACGAAAATTCGGAGAGCTTTACGGAGATCCGATTCCGTGAAATATTTGATTCCTGATAATGTGATAGACTATATTCTTAAGCATAAATTATACGGCTCAAAGGACACAGCGTAAGTACAATTTTACATATATCAATTTATGAAAACAAGCAACTATTTTACTTAATATTTATTTAAGTATTATTTTACTTTACAAAATTTATAAAAACATATCAAACAAGGAAATTGTTTTTTATTCTACGTGAATAAAACTGTGAAAGTATTTTTATAAATCGTAATGGAATATAATTGAATTTTATTGTTTGTCATAACTTATCTTGATTCATGTAACTGGGTGTTGTGTTAACATATTTAACATGATGATGTTTATTTTGTTTGTGCTGACGTGGAATTGTGTAGTAAGTATATGAACCCTACGGACAATATCTTACATTTCCTTATACCTTCCCCGACAGATGTGGTAATGGAATCTCCTAGTCCAACTGATAACCATTGTATAAGCATTTGCAACAATAATCTGTTCCTTAAAAATTTGACATCTACCAAGTCGTCGCCGGACAATAGCGATTCTGCAGACACTGCAGCTAATAACAAAATAAACCAATTCCGACATCCTGGTCAGGCAGTTAAAATATTAACCGATAATTCTGGTGAACATACAATCATTCGTAATAAGGTATGTACGAACAGCACGTCCACTAAAGAATTTGGATTGTTGAAATCGTCAAAGAGTTGTACACATTTTGAACAGAACAAACCTGAGTTCAAGTCAAGCAGATCGAATTCTCGAATATGTGACTATCAGAATTGCGATGAAAATATGATCAAATTTATATTCACCAAACATGGTATTCAAGTTATTAGTGATATTGAAACTGTTGTATAAATAATTACATACTTGTAAGAGATGTTAACCTAACCTCTTCTGTGATGATTTTACGCATGGACTGTATTAGAATTCATTGTAAAAGAAAAACTAGGATCCTGTTCATGTGCATTAGATAATATTCATGTTCATTTCTTCAGCATTTTATTTCGTTTACTTAATGTGCGCTTGTGTTCTTTGAATGTGTATGTAGATCTATAGTACGTTCACGTTAAATAGAGTACGTAATTCCAACATTACGAAATATGATAATAAAAGTTTTCAAATATAGAAATCGTAGTATTGTTATAAACTGGATATTTTTATCTTGGAAATGTACAAATTTTACAATTTAGCTTCAATAGCAGTTATATGTTGAGGATCAATTATAAAAAACGCGTTTTACATAACTCTTTATATATTTGTATAATCTGTCATTAATGTGAACGGAAGAATACTGAGTGATGTTTGTTGGAGATGCTTCTCAACATTCACATTTATACATCCATGACATGATCATCAAACGTCACATACACAGTTCATTTCGTCGTACAACATCTGTACTATCATTTATCATTTGTGTGTACAGTAGCATGAGTTCTGTTCAATAGTCTGTTCGTGAAACAAATAGTCTCATTGTGTTATTATAATATTGTTACGTGTTCGCAATGTGTGTCATGCATTCTCCATTCTACTACAATCAAATTCAACTATCGGTCTTCCATTTTCAACTGATGACTCAAGTATAAATTCGACCATTGTTTTGCCGTGTCGTGTATTTCTACTATGTACAGTGCATGTTATCTGTCTGTTTCAGGGTCTAGAAAACAGTGCATGTCTTTTGTAGCTGAGAAGACTTCTTACTTGCGATCGTGCGTCAATTCATTTTTGTTATCTAACTTTAGTTTAAATATCTTCAGTGCGAATCTCAAACTTTTCCACTAAGTAAACAACTTTTACTTTGATATATGTAGTTTTAAGAAAATGTTTTGTTATAATATGTGGTCTCACTGAAATGATTAATTATGGGCCTGAGTTAGTTTGAGACACGCTACACCATTAGAACATTGCTATTTACTAGCTGCATTACTTCTAGAATTCCGATATAACTAGGCATGCATTATATATTGTATTATGTATGAATGTATGTATACTCTATATTCTTTTATTTCTTTTATATAAAAAAACAAAGATATGCTTTGTGTCAGAATAAACATTGCAAATGAATATATTTGTTAAATAATAAAAACAATATATGATACGATTTATTGTTTCTTCAATTCCTGTTTCGTAAGTTTTGTAGATTTCTTAGTTGTGCTACTTCCGTTAGCATTGTTGGCACCATCACACGTACACCATGGCGTTATTTTCTTATCGCAAGACAACTGAATGTTTAGTATTGTTAAAGGAACGTCATCGATAGTCATATTCTTCACATCAGTTATTTTGTACTTGACACTGTTCAATCCAGTCTGTCGGTCTCTCTTCCTCGTCACTTCTCGCTGATTGAAACATTTTGTCATATCTCGTTTTCGATGGTTTTTATCATGAATATGTCTGAGATAATAAAATACATTGAATAGTAGTAGTGCTTAATTACTATATTATTCTTGTGTGTGTCTTACCTAAATGTGTTTGTTGTGTCTGTACCAATGTCTAAAGGTCTAGAAACATTTAAACCAACTTCTCTAAGTCGTACATAAAATTCATCATCTTCTAATCCCCATCCCCAGTATTTGTTTGACATTCCATTTACTTTGGCAAATTGTTCTCTGTAAATAACACATGTATGTATCGAATTGTTAGTGTTAAGCAAAGTTGTTGCTCACCTGTTAATTAACAGTATTCCCCCTACAAATGTAGGATAGTGATATTTAGGATGAAGATTTGGCGCAGCTACATGAAATGGTACTTGCTCTGGATACCCGTACCTGAGTTTAGGATTTAATGGTAATAAATCAACGTCATGCATGGCAATGTAATCGTGAGTATTCTTTGTAAATATGTATCCAACGTTGATTAATGATGCGCGATTAAATCTATACTTATCCACTTGATGTAATATAACAATATCATGATTAATATTTTGTTGTTCTAAAAACTTATGAATATATGGAGCAAAAATTAAAAGTTCGTCAAATCTATCTCTAAAAGGTACTAATATTGCCAATCTGTGCCCATTGGAATCAGATTTGTCTCGGGAAAGAGATTGCTTAAAACTTGTATCACACGAACATTTTTCTGAAATATTGATAGTGAATTAATATTTTTGTATTTCTTTATGATTGGATTTATACATACCACTGGTTAAAATAATGAAAGTTAATAAAACTGTTGTCATAAACATAAGTGAAACAAAAATTGCCACATGTACAGCACGAAGTCGTGAATATTTAAAAATAAATGTCATTTTTTAATGACATATTTTATAATCTATTTGATACATATGATATGTATGATATGCTTTATTTTCAAATCATGTTTTTAATATTGACAAATGGCACTACACTAGGTTATGTTGTCTTTTGACGCATGGGCATTGAGTTTAAAGCGGATGAATCATTCACTAAACTGACAGTTGTGTATACTAGTAGCGACATGGTGGCATATATGTATAATATACTCGTATATGGCGGTATACATAAAAGTTTCTTATAGTTCGTTGAAAATTATATATTACTGATAGCGTATATAGATGGAAAGGAATATTATAGTAGAAAGAAAATATACTTATAGTGAATATTATAAATTGATTTATTTCTATACATATACATTGATAATGAATATATGTACGTAAAAACAATTTTGTATATATTTTTGTTTCGCTTTAATGAATAAAGTAAATATTCATCTATTTCTAATATCTACAAGCGTGAAATAATATTATCACACGTTATGCTTTTACAATTTATATGAATATAATTTGAAGTATTTCGCTATAATTGCTTCGAATTATTGAAGATAGGCAGAGATATATGAAAATAAGTTTGTCAATTTGAAATTAAAATAGTTTTTGTTTAATACATATAATTACAAGTATTTTTTTGTCTTTTACTAGTATTTTGTATAAAAATGGAATGATATTAAATTGATTATACATCTTGCAAAATATTAACAATCTGTTCATAAAAACGTATTCAAACACATTCAGTTAGTTACACTGTAAGTATTTATATCCTAACCTGATAATATAGGTACATTTTGAAGAATATATACATGAGAGGCACTACTCATAATAGATCACATTGATATGCGCGCAGTCCAGATCATTCAATATTTATTGACTAGAAAACGACCCGAAGTTAGCGGTGAAATGATGTTGTTACTTCGTATACAACAGTAAAATAGTATTCCAAGAGTAAAGTTTTGTATGACTTGTAACTGTCTAATAACAAACTTTTTTTGTAACATAATCCCCAAATATACTTTGTTTTTATAGTTCGATTTAGTTTTACGTTTATGCAATACATTACACTTAGTAAAGATAATACTTTGCGCAGATCGCAGTTGTTGTATAACTTAATAATATTTCACCAATCATTATTTGCTTGATATCAAACCGATAATCCATAAAACACCATATGCGAGGTGTTCAATTGAGGTGAAAAAATAGAATAATAAATACACAAACTAAAGACGTAACTTGAGAGAGTTGCAGATATGTATTTGAATTTGTTTTGTACGCTAGTTTATATTCACAAAATTAAATATCCGACGTAATAACGTTTTAGTACCAATTTACAAATTCACTATTTACTATTCAACTATCAGTCGTGTGGACGTTGGAGACGGATGCACAAACTCCGTGATTACTTCTTTTCTCTAAACCATGATATCTTCTACTGTCTGACGGCAGTGCAAAATTCCACGGATTTCTTGTGTTCAGTTCACCTGTTCTGTCATCGTTAATCGTTTCTATCGGCATGTCATTTGCCTCATGGTTATTATTATTTAGAATAGTTTTACTGGCAGAAAACGTTACTAAATGATTGTCAGGTGAAGTTCTGCTTCTCCTGATACCGGCTCCAGCTGAACTTTTCGCGATTAATTGATCGGGTGATAATCCTAACATTTGAAGAATTTTCGTAGGATTCTGTAGGACGTATTGCTCAACTGTTTGGTCGGTAAGATTGTCTGTTTGCGTTTCTACATCGGACAGTGTTACGCATGGAGCTGGAGCCATTCTACTTATACTATCTTCCCAACAAAACATGTCTGGTGGTTGGGAAGAACTGCGTTCTAGAATTGGTACGCTGCCTGGATGTCGCTGGATTAAGTTCGGATTAGAATGTGCTGGGTAAGGAGCATGACCAGAACCGCCTGCGGAACTCGGTGATGCCATCTCTTGAAGTGCTTGAATAGCATTGCGAACCTGACGTTTATAACTGAATATTAATACTCTACAATAGGTATATTTTATTTACAATATTCTTTCACTACGTGCATCAAATAAAACATAATTATTTACTACTTACTTCCATACTGAGAACAGCCACATCTTGATGTAACGAGGAAACTTGAGTATCTAATCTTTCTACACTTGAACGTGTATGCTCCATTTCTCCACGTAAATCCTGGTTGAGCTCTTCTAAAGAGTTGCCTACTGCTGTAGAAGGCATGATAACACTTCTTTGACGTTCAACTCTTTCCCTCACCATCGCCAAAGAACGTCCTCTTCCAGACCGTACCGTGCCCTCTCGTAGTTCATCTAACCGAAGATTAAATTTGGTGTGTCTAGGACTGCTGTTAACAACGTGTAGTGGCGAACGATTGGGAGATAACGGAGATGTTTCCTCGTCTTCATGCGCATTTTCATCGTCTTCACTTATAGATGGTAGTGTTAAAGAAGGCACACCATTCATCTCGGACTCTTGCTGTTAAACGAAGAGATATATAATAACATAATAGGGAAACCATGTCTGGTATGTATATCTCTAAACACTCACCTCTGCTTCGTACCCTTCACGAACATTGCACGTTAAGTCGTGCTGAATATCATTGGCAAATTCCTGCTGATACTCGGGGTATAATCGCAATACGTCTACAAGGCCCTGCATGTGAATACACTTGAGGTCACAGTATGTCAAAGCACGCACGTCACTACTTGATTTCACAACTATATCTGAATTGGAACCGCCACCACCACCTGTTCCTCCGCCACCTTGGCCGTTGTGTACGGTATGCTGAAGATGCATGCTAATATCGCTTCCTACCAAATCTCCTTTCCCTAAAAAATAAATGTTCCATTTCATAATGAGTTATGTGTTTAATTACGCGCTTTACGCAAGCAGTCACGTTTAAAATTTATTCATTCCGTAAACGATCCTTCTTTCTTACATTAAAATATGTACATATTTTATAATTAATATCACTTTAATATTGCAGTACTAATGGTTTCAATTTAGCAATCTCAAGATATTCGTTCTCATCCGTTGGCAGATATTAAAATTGTAAGGTGATATATGGCACTATAGTATAAAAAAATTTAGACATTTCTTGTGATGATTCAATTACCTAAGTAAATTTAGACCAGTTCTGTTAACTGATATCATATGCTAGAAACATGATCGTAGCTGCTTTAAAACGATTTCAATGTTTGTATCCTTTTGCAAATATTAGTACAGGATGCGATTTGCATACAGAAAGAGCGATATCCTTTTATGTATGTATGTATGTCTGTTTGGGTTACAAACAAACACACATATAAATGGAGAGAAACGTATACACTGGATACGTACATATATACGTTGAGATCTACCCGCATGTATACACAGTCGTTTGGAGAGTCACCTTGCGTGCCATTTTACAGGATATGTAAAACACCAAAGTAACTGAAGCCTGTTCATGGACCATGGACTTACCCAATATAGCCACAACCATACTATTTTGCACAACTTCCATGGAGCCGTTACATATGTAATATATGTAGCTGAGAGCGTCGCCTTTGTGTATCAAATATTCGCCTGGCGCACAGAAATTCGTTCTTATGTGTAGTGACAGTAACTTTAAACATCCTTGCGATGCAGCTTCAAATATTGGCAACTGTAGAATCTCTCGATGCAAGTGCATTGATACATCCCCTCGAAGTTCCTCAGGAAACTCCTTCAGCGTCTACAGAGCCAATCAAATTATGTATCAAAAGATACAGGTAAGTTGAAAAGTTTCCTGAATAGACGTACATATATTCAAAGTGATATAACAACTAAAAGTTAAGCAATAAATACTCTGCAGATGTGAATATTTTATCATTTTTATGAAATCTTATTACTGATTTTATGATTATTGGAATAGTCCTTTAATTTTATTGATAGGAATTGTATTACGAAATGAATAATGAATTTATGCAGCACTTCAGCACCCGTAGCCGGTTATTTAAAACCACAATGATCGATCTAATGCAATCGTACAAAACGAGGGTAGAACATGCGTTCTTATTAGATTTTAACGCCTGCCGATTATCGTAAAATACATGGCTGCTCCACGCGCTTTCGTCATGAAAGACCTCTCTGCCGTTATGAAATTATGAAATGAAACGATGCGAATATTAGAGACTGTATCCTACGTCATCAAATATATTTTTTCCAGAGCTCGTCTGCCTTTTAAATTTAATTATTCTTCGTCGGTATGCAGCTTCGGCGTCTGCTAAAACGTTCGTAATTTCTAATATTTCTGGCTTTTAACAACTGGCTTTACTTTCCTACCTCGTTGTCTTGTTTTTGTGAAGTGTATTAGTTATTAGAGCTGTACATTTTTAAGAATACTGGCGCATGTTTCTTTGAAGGTATTTGAACCCTTTCAACCGGCAATGAAAGACCGCAATGAGATTTTGAAAACACAGAGGAAGCAGAAGATTATAACTGTTTAATACATGTCCTAATTGCTGTTATGCTACACTCAGTAAGAATATATTATTGTTTACATAGATGAGTTTATTCATTTCACCTATACTTATATTTATCTTGTTTCACTAGTAATGAATTACATATTTCATTACCGGTAATAATGATTCATTTCTCTAAAGATTTGTTCTTTTTACATTCTCCCGTTTTTCTGTTTAATATTTGTCTGATGCTCTTTAATAAATATAAATGGGAAAATGCTATTTAATATTCTCAATATAAATAATTTTCATTTCATTTGCTCTCCAATGGTACAAGTAATTAGATCTAAGATATTATAATGTAAAAAGATGTGTTAGTGTCTATTACAGTTAAACATTGAATATTTCATCTTGTTTCGTGTAAGTAGCTTATACAGATCAACGAGAAATATGCAGAGGTGAACGCACATGACTGACCTCGTGCAAGTCGATACCATGGTTGAGTGACCACATCGTCTGGAAGTAGTCCTGCATGCGCTGCTTGAGTTCTTTTGGGATCTGGTGCAGGGTAAGGAAGTCCTTCAGGTCACGCCACTTGGTCTGATAGAGGGACCTCCGGGAGTACATTCGCTGTATAATAGCAGTCACGTTTCCGAACACGACGGCGTGCATCAGTGCTGCCGGCAAACGCACATATAAAAGATTAGGTACATGCACACACGAGTATCATAAGATGGTCACCGACTTCAAAGATCAAGTGCCCGTGTGACCAGCAATTTCACGGAACACGCTTACAAAGTGAAACGAAAAATCGCGAAAATATGTCATGTGAATACTTGGCAGAATTTCAGTTTCCTATCATAGATGACACCAAATCAGTATTTAATGCTGTTATTGAATTTTCTAAAGATAAAATAGTCATTCCATTATTATTAAAATTTTAGAATAGCTCCACTAATAGATCTTGCATATTGAAAAGTAAATTAAAGAATACGAAAGCTTAATTTAAATAATAAAATTACTAGAAAACGGTGTTCTATTTAGTAGAAAATGGAATAGTCGTATCAGTAATTTGGTTAGTTTAACGTAATTAATTATAAATCAAGTGGTTTCGAGAAAATTAGTTAGCATGAATTTGATTAGTTGCAACCTCATTAGTTACGTGGTGAGTCTATTTATACTCGAAGGATATTCTAATAGAATTCTAGAACATAACGCCAGGTACACTAGCGAAAAGAATATCTTAAATATCTACTTGAACACAATGTTTATTTCACAAGTTACTATTTCAATAATAGTGTTTTATAATATAACGAAGATTCTTCTTCAAAGTTAAACAGATGTAGCACAGTGCTGAGCAATTTAAAAAGTGATTTCGATCAAAAACTAAAAGTTCTTTTAGCAGTGAATATCAACTATTGGACTATAACCATTCAGTTGTATTTCTACAGTACTGCAATAAACAGAATGAAATATTAAGTATATTTGTATTGGAAGTTTGAAAATTCTAGGAACTGAAAACGAACAAGAGTAAATTTCCATTGAAATGTTTTTCATTAAAACTTAAGCGGACCATTATTTGAAAACTTTTGAAATGGAATTTACTATTTTTACTAAATGGGATGCATCTTTAAATTTTCTTATAATGATTAAAATATTTTTAGAGAATATAACTAAGCGGAGTAATATAAAATAGAATTTGAAATGCTTTTTAACTTACCTCCAATGAGCATCGTACAAATACTGAATATTTTTTCGCTACTAGTATTCGCTGAAACATTCCCAAATCCTACACTGGTCAGACTCGAACACGTGAAATACAGGGCCGTAATATATGATTCACTGTGGCTCACGTTATTTACAGATATTTTGAGTCTTTCGGCCAAATTGTGTAACCATCCTGTTAACAACAGATTTTTACAATAATTATTGTCACTTACTAAACAACTTATTTTGTTCGCTAGAGAATTCTACAGAAACCAAATCTGTTTTGGGAATTCATATGTACTGTATTAGTTATTTAACGTAAGTGTAGATTAATTAAATTTCCTTAATCTCACCAGCGAAATTTAATATCAGCAATTCGCGAACCGCACTATTTAGGTAAGTACCTACTCTATGTTCCATGTGTTCAGATCTTAATACACCAAAAATTGTTTGCGTACTAGGGAATTTGTGGAAGCTTGTTGTATCGATTTCTATATGAAGAAGGAAATGATAACAAATGAAAAGGGAATAGATTGGAACAGCCAGTATTTCAAAATGGAATTGAGAATTCGAAATTGCTACTGATATGGGGCTTCAATAATTTATTATCAAACTGATATTACCTATAACAGGGACTTATCTTTTCCGTTGGCAGTTAATAAAATATATCTGTAAATATATGGAAATATGGATGACGGTAACTTTTATCATTTTTCATAACAATATATTTCAGAATAAACAGTAAATTATAAATGTGTAAACAGGTAGTAATTAACGGTTTACTATGAAAACACACTCCAACCGCAAATTGTATATCGATTAATGTTGTTGATGTAATTAATTGTTAACTAACACTATGAACACATTTTCTCTTCAACGCTTTATTGATTAAAGAGGTCAAGAACATGGGCGGCATTATTAGTCGAGAGGTGCATAAAATAAATTTAATTATGTTCCACATGAAACCAATTATTAATTAATTAATTAATGTTTATTGTATATAAATTAGAGATGTTATTGCAAAAACCTTCCTTTGGAAACAAAAGGATCAACTGGTATGTGTTTTCATAATTTAATTATTATTATTAAAATTAATATTACTCGAAATTAATTCAGCTACAGAATTTGATAATTTTTATAAAACTAAATCACTGACGACATACGTTTTGAAATATTCGCGGTAGATTCGAAGAACACATACAGTTCAGTGAACAGTGAAATATCAAACATGAATCGATGTACAACCGGTAAACTGTTCCGGGCCTTGATACCATATCGTTTTTGTCAAATGGTGTACAAAAAATCTTTACTTCTTCTGACCTTGCTAACACCCACATTTTTCATTTCTTCTTTCTTTACAAGTTGTAGAAAACCCACATATTTCTTTTTTATGCATATTTAATATTACTTAAGTGAATATACATATATTATCCAGCTGTGTACAGTGTCGAAGTCTGTAGAAGGAATTAGCCAGAAAATTGCTCCGGGCTCCAGGTACCACACGATTTGAACATAACAGGCACAAACTGCACCGGAGGCAATCGTAAAAATTTCTAAACGATTTTTACATAAAAATAGTACATTTCAAGAGAATACGTAACAATTTTGGCATGTAATTTTTAATATACGTACAGCAATATTTAATCAGTTGAGTTTCTAAATATTTAGTCAATAAAATAACCAACCTTATAATTTTCTATGTAAATTCTATTAAATAACTAATATCATTCATGTATGTATACAATTTAAAAATAGAAATTAATTACATCACGTACAAATCTCACGGTATTTTCAAATATTTACTAAATTGAAACTGTAATTACTTGTACTGAACATTCATTACGTAATGTAATGTATTTCAAAAAAGTTACATACAATTGAAACAAGGTATCAAATATTTATTTTTTGCTGTGTCTGTTATATTTTCGGTAAGCTGGCGACATGATTCAACAATATAAATCAATATTTCTGGGGAAGAGAAAAGAACGTTTATTTCTCTGGAGATATGGTAGACGGTAAAATGTAAAGAATATACTTGTTTAATATATATATATGACAAGTTGTTTTCGTATAAAGAAAGACTTTTCCTAATGTTTTTTAAGCTGTTACTCTTCATACAAACAAAATGAAGTAGAATTAAAATCCCCAAAGGATCACATCATGATTCTTTGTGCTGTTATCGATGTTTGTTTACTACGTGTCTTCTTCAAAAGAATGTTTTCTCAAGTTTTGTGGTTATTCTCGAAAATTAATTGAATTACACATCAAAAACATCGAAGAATAATTTGAAACAAAGAATCTAAATAAATTAGTTGGTATATAAGTGACTTGGTTCATTAAACAGAATAAACAAATACTGTGTTTTCCTAAAAATTGATGATTTATTTGTATCAGTAGAATTCAGTTATAACAGATTCGGTAACTTTCTTGCTTATGTGTGTTACATCAGAATATTATGTCTGTCATGTAATGTTAAAGTGTACTCACCCAAATCCCAATCCTTATCATTCCGTAACCGCTCCTTCTCCGCTATCACAAACCAAATACAGGCAAGCCAGTGAGCAACTAGTGTGAATGACAGCATCAACAATGTGAGTATCATGGCACTGTATTGAGAATATCTATCCATCTTCTGGAGAAGACGTGCCAATCGTAGTAATCGTGTTAGTTTTACTAAATGAATATGACCGTGGCCTGAGTCCTGCAAAATAAATATCACTGAATGATAGTTTTCAGAAAACAATGAATACTGGATGAGAACTATTAGATGTTTATATTTTCATGGTATTTATATACATGTAATTTGGTTATAATAACAGATGTTGGAATGAATTACATGGATTCAGTTTAATGTTTCATTGCTATTATTCTCCAAGTTCGTCACGGACATAGCATACTGGTTTGTAAAGGTACACAAACAAGAAAATGTGACCAAAATGTAAGCTTGGTAATCCACGGTAATCATTAAAAGCAAAGTTAATTAAGGTTGTGAACTTTACAGGGAAGCACACTATTGTTGTCTGTTTTCGACTGAGTGTACTCAAGTTACTGAACTTCTGCAGTGAAGGATTATTCACTAGTTTTAGAGTAGTCTAGACTGTTGTAGACAGAAAATTAACTATCATCAATAATAATAGTGTACGACATCCATCATTGTTGTTTACCAATTTACAATATATAATATAATATTTTCCTTTTTTATTTCATTCTAAGATATACACTACCTTTCATTATTCAATTTGGCTGTAAGCCGAATTATAATTATTTCATATATGAGTAGCAAGTAGAGATACCAGATTACTGTATCAGCAGAACTAAAATATAGATTAATAGTGAATTATAATCGCCTATATACAGATCTAGCAACAGAGAATATTAAATGAAATATCGCGTTTAAATTAGTGATTGTAATTTAAGAGATGTACTGGACATTTGAATATGGCATGAGACTTTGTACATACCATCGAAGTGTAATGCAGGAATCTGCACATACGCTTCACATATGCTCTTTGTGAAATCTGCAATGCGCAAGGCTTTAGCACATCGCATAACTAATCCGCTCTCACATATGAACAACTCTTTAATTTATATTCGGGATTGCTTGCGAGTCCGAAACATAGACATGGAAATTAGAATCTATGAATTAGATTATATTCCGCCACAGATTTCTTTGCATATTCCATGTCCGTAAAATATAAATTGTCTCATAAAGTTGTTGAAGTTTAATTATGTGTTTGTAGGCTCACGAATAAAAGAATTTGTTACAGTCAATCGGTAAAAAAATACATACCGAATGTAATATTGTGTTATTATTGTTGTATAGTTCGTTGCATATAAAGAGCAATTCTCGTAATTGCTTTCATATCTGGATGATTATAACGTTATAAGCGAGTACCGGTTAAATAGGTAGCTGGAAGCGATACTATATGCTTCGACGATATTAATTTTGATTACATTACGTTTTCCAGGTCGCATAATGGATATGTAACATTTAGTTATAACGCTTATTGATAGAACTATCGTATTATTCTCATGAAAATGGATTCCATGTAGATTATATTATCATTCAAATGATCTCTTCAATTTGACTTTAATCCCAATATGCATATTTGGACTTGCAATAACAAGCTATTCTAAAAATAATCACATTTGTATCAGATAATGTGATTTGGTGATCGATAAACAAGAGATTATTATGAGTGAACAAGATTAGTGTCATACAGCACACAAGTGTGACCCAATTACTTTAACAGTAAGTACGTGTTAATGGAAGCTTACCTCTCGAAGGTACACCTCAGAAGCATAGAGCAGATCAAATGGAAGAGCAGCCAACAGATCCACTATGAACCAGCTCTTCAAGTAGTTTAAAGCTATGGACTTAGAATTAGACACTACTTCACCTTTTCTGCTCACATATGTTGTGCGAAAATTTAATATTATATCTGCAACAAATATAATAATAAAACAAAACATAAAATCATTCAGCTTACAATGTCATTGATTTCTGTAGATGTGGGAAATTTTTCTAAAAGTCCGTCTGCTGTTTTCCTGTCTCATAAAATTCAATTATAGTTTTCTTTTATCACCATCCTAAGGCACTATAACTGAAGTGCAGACAATTTATTGTTTTATTTTTATATTAGTCTTCCATAATTCACTTGTGCTATCGAACAAATAAAAAAATTGCGTCAATTATTTGCTACGTTCCGTTTGTGACTCATGCATTATGTATTTTACAGTTTACAACGAATTCCTGACGAACCACAAAAATAAAATATTTAAAACTGAAATGAAATGTAAAGAACATTCATTTCTGCATTTAAATCTTAAGTCACATTCAAATGTACCCTGTCACATTAAAATTCATTTCACAGTATTGTGTCGGTGAAAGCGAGTAGATACTCTTGAAAACTTGCCAGATATTAATTTAGTATCAAGTAATAAAATGGGGGGGAAACACTGAAATTCCATTATATGGAAATTACAGTGGTGTATCGGTCGGTTATCGGCCGTTTAGTTATGTATGTACGGCAAACATGCAGAATGGCATATGCATGTAGTGCGGTTTTAATGTTACGGCTCGATAAGCACGAAATATGTTCCGGGCGACGCACAACGTCCTTCGCCGTCGGATTCAACAAATACCAATATGTAGTCATTCAATATTGACGCTCAAATGGGCGCGAAAAATGTTCGTAAAGATATCAACCACGAATAGTCCATTTCTTAGGTTTTGATAGAAACAAGATCAGACACGTGCAAAGATGTGACCTTTCAATAATATTTGGAATTCGTCCTCCAAGTCCGAGGTAACGTGAAACTTTGTGCTATGTTGATTACAGATCCAGTCACCATTAAAGAAATGTACTGTCTTATATTATTCAGAAGTGAAATTGATATGATAAATGCATAATAAAATATGCTAGATTTATAGAGACACTTTGAATGTGAATATTATTTGTATTTTTTTATTTTTTATCACATGCCGGAAATAAAACAGTGCAGAACTAAACAGTTTATTGGAAAATAGAATAACAATTCACTTCCGTTTTCATATTATCGCATACGCAAGATATTTTCCTTTGATATGACTCAAAATATTCTTTTTCGAAACGAAAGAAATGGAGCGTTGCTTTGAAGATACAATTTAATCAGTTGGTACGATCATAATGATCTATTGAAGTATTTCTGATTAGAACGGGACAATATATATATAT
>JAGJTL010000032.1:4009339-4023528 GCA_022063505.1 Calosoma granatense
CGACATTTCAAATAAAACATGACTTTCATTTCAAGCCAGGAAAATCTTTAATAAAATTACAGGAAATGAAATACATAAATGTACTTTTATTTTCTCCCAAATAAATATTATTACTATGCTTAGTGTCAGTAGTCATTCCTATCGACCATTTTATTGGCATTGTACAACCGTAATATAAAAATTTTTGTAATATTTATTGAAATATGTCAACTGGAAGCAATATTTCGCTGAAAATTCGCAAGCAGAGATACCGTATTCGGACGTGTATTAGTTCTTTTAGTATCGCATAAAAATCCAATAAGCTTTTTGCAGAATTGTGACCCACGTGTAATTCACTGAATAAACATAACTATTTTGAATGGAATGTACGTATATAGTTATATGTATAATTCCTATTATACACATGTGGATTTGTAAGGAAAACAATGGTTTGCAAACATGAGCAGTAGTTCAGTGCACCGAATACAATCGACAAATAATGATGCAACTGCAATACTGTAATTAGCATTGATCAGTCAAATAGAGTGAATTGAACAAAACAGAATATAAAAAAAGCTTATATTTTACATAAAGCCATTACCAGTTTATATCTAGAATTGTACAATAGACTGATCATCATTATAAATACCGAAACAAATAAATAATTTATTTATATAACATGTTCAGATTACATATCCTATGTCTGATTTAGTTTTTTTACTCTGTCTTGAAGGGCATACTTGACTTAGAAAATAATGTTTCCAATTTTGTATATAGTTGTATTTTAGTTGTACACATGCCAACAGCCACTATTTGTGAATCACATAATAGCACTCAATATATTTCATGACATGTCTCTAGGAAAGGAATGTAACGCCTAGGTGGAAATATTTGATATTTTCAACAGATCTTTTGAAAGTTACCAAGCTACAAAAATGGTTACATTTTATGCCAAGAAGCTACAACAGACGCTATTTGGATTCAGCAAGCTGAACTGTACAGTGTGAATGATTGCATGAAACAAATTGACACTGTTACATCTGCTGGTTCACAAAAGTCTCACGACTTTCATTACACACATTCACGTTTATTGTGTTAAGAACGTCGAACATAAAAGTTGAACTAAACACTGTGTACTGGGCACAAAGCAGATTCTTGTTCCGTACCACCGCCAGCAACAACAACATTTTCGTTTTACCGTCATACATTTTACAATTCACTGATCGACAGAACACAGAATTTATTACGTCAGTAAAATAAATATTGATTTTGGCATCGGTATAAATTAAACAAAGCCGATTATAACATTGTTCAAAATCGGGTGGAAATTTGAAGTCGGATGGATAAATTAACAATGATGTAAAATGTGTAATATAAATACTGTTAATGTGAAAACTGTTGTCGTACTTACCTAAGAAAAAAAGACCTTCTACCACCACGTCACTAATGACTGTTTTTCTATCCATATTAACGAAACTTGCGTTGTAAGGTACTACGATGGCTACATAGAACGTTGCAATCAATATCAGCCAGTCCCAACAGGTCTTGAACATGCCGTAATGGGATAAGATAAACCGTGATTTTTTCAGAGCTGATGTTTTGTATTCAGGAAGTGGAGCGGCTGTTGAATGCAGCAAATTCTGTTGAAAAAAACACATGTGAATCAAATACTAATGTCACTACTTGTCGTTTTGAATGTATATGTATGTATGTCTTCTTTTATGAGAAAGAAATTGGACATCCACACTTTATAAATCCATTTGCTCTACAACTGTTATCGAATCGCGTTGGTCAAAATAAATTATGTATCTACAATGAAAAAATATGTCTATAGTTTCATTCCTTTAGGAACGATAAATCAGTCTACCGTATCAAAGACGTGAAGTGAAAATCATCAGTCAAAGATACATCGAATCGGAACAAAAAATCGTTTTATCTCATAGCGGTGCAACTATTGGAAAACGAGAAATAAATAAAATGTCAACATGTATCTTTTCATTTATCAACGTGATTTTTTAAAAAAAGTTCTCGTTTTTGTAGACGTAAACCATTATTTTAACAATGATTTATGATTATAAATATATATGTTTGGTTTAGCTTAACGTATTTGAATCTAGTTAATGTAACCCATACATGATTTATGTTCATTGCTGTTATGTTACAACTTTATATCCTAAATATTCGGAAGCCTGAAATATGAGCATTTAATGATCGATAACCGTATCGAAGCAGACCACCTTTCATATATCATATATAACGGAAATATATTATGTTAATCTTGTATGTAAAGAATTTATTTATTTAAGAAGTTCTGGCTACAAAGTTGCACGAGCAGAAAATTAAAGATAGAGTTGTTTTTGCTTCTTCTCATTTTGTTTGTTTTGTTTTTGAACGAAGTTTTAGTTTTTTAATACTGGTGGCATGCTAGCAAAGCGTCTGTAACTTCATAGTCTCGCTCATAAGACGTCTAGAAACTACTGGAAAATGTAATGCAGTCTGCGGTGAATTCCCTAGCGATGAAACAGTGTTGAAAAATATAACTTCTTAATTTAATACATAAATATTGTCAAAAGTACATTTGTAAATAATTGAAATGTCTGAAGCAACTCTATAAAAAACATATCGATATAAATGATATTTATATTAGCATAGAGAAAATTAGTATTAAATCTTTAATTCTGCTTGAATAATAAAATTAGTCTATCATCATCAGATATCTGGTTAATACAAAGGATAAATCTCAATAATTCACTTAAAATTCTGTTCCATCTTCACTCGCTTAAAACAATCTGATTCGCATTTTAAACAGCTTACATTTCGGGAACAAAATTTGCATATTTATTCACTTTCGATTTAAATTCAGTGAAACAGATCATTTATATATTTCCTTGAGTTTAAATTGAGTCGATTTTCGTACAATTCTATAGCATGCAAATATGTTTGAATCGAACATGTAAGAAACATTACTTTAATAAATAATGAAAATGAAACGTAAAACAAATTTCTTATTGTAACAGCAATTAATTGTTGCAGTAGAAATGTCTATGGACGTCAAAGCCAAACAAGGGAACATTAGTGTTCCAGGATAATTTATACTTTGTACTGTAGCGCGCCCGGTCAATTAGTTCACATTCTCCATAGTGGTAAACCGTTCCCTGTTTTAATCACCGAACTAATTACCATCTACAGCGTACAGCAGGCAAACACAAAGGCCGGTACAACTGTTACGAAATAGCAGTATATGTTGTATATGTTTATATTGTTAGAAATGTACAATGCCTATCTAGGTAGAATAGAGGTAAGGAACACTTACATTGTTTAGCTTGAGTTTAGTCTTGATCTTGTCTTGCTTGTAATGGCCACTGAGTTGATAGAGCACGGCTCTGGACCGACGACGTCCGTAGTTGGCTGGCGGAGCTTCCGGGTCCAGATTCCCGTTTGCGTCTGCAAGGAGGCAAGAGTCAGCACCACGGAACCTCGCCCCAAGCACGGATGCTGGAGAAGAAAGTGACACATGTCCACTGCCGTCCCCGACAGACATACATACACCATCAACACTCAACAACACCGACACCACTTGCAACACGCATCTATGGTAACGAACAAACGGACACGTGTCAATCATCAAGCACATCGAGAGCATAGCCATCCGTAAGCATATTGAGGAATACAGGTTCACGGCCATCCTAATCAAATACCTACGTATATCTATCCGAAACTACGTATATTCAAGACTAATAATACTCTGACAAAATATAATAGGATATATGAATGTAGACCAGACAATTTTGTGGTAAGAAACTACCTTTGTTGTTTTCAAAGCTATTTACCGTTTCAATTGTACATTATTCAGGAAATAATTAACCAAACAAGCCCTATAAACGAACAATATATTAACAATGTGATTTTTCTCAGTAATGAAGAAAGTTAATTATTTTTCTCTTGTATTTATCAAGCGAAAAAACGGTATTTGAAGCGTTGAATGAAAGGGTTAATGTGAAATGAGAAAACTAAGACAAAGCTTCGTTGAATAGAATACATAATGTGATAAGAAAGAGGTGTTCCGTAACTCACGGGAATTTAACACGAGCTTAAACTTCAGTCATTACTTTACTTTCCTCGTCACTTTGCGGACACAAATTCTGTAATTTATGGCTGACATTTTTCAGCTAACCAGAAGACAAACTCATATGTCGTACAACCACCACAAGCCAGTAGTTTCCTGCAAGCTTTTATGATGTTATTAACAATTTATGTGACGCTTCGCAGGTCTACACTTCACTAATGTAATAAAAATTTCAAGTTTAATTCGTGAGTTTAATGATGATTGCTAATGAAATTATAATATTTAATTACACAATTAATATCTTGTTGCATTACTAAGGCCAAGTTTCTAGGACGATGTTCAACTTAAAGCTCAAATCAACAATATCGAAGTGAAGCTACGTTGCTTTTGTGTTAAATTAATATTTTGATAAACGTTGAAACAATACTGTAGTTCTATACAAAAGCAAATGGTGGGACAGATAAAAGAAAAAGTCAACGATATAAACAAAGCCCGCGAGTAATAAAACCTAAATGGAAAAATAAAAATGCAACGGTCAGTCCGCAAAATAATAAAAAGCACAAAAATGCGGATACTGGTATAATTTCACTGACGGACCGAATAACGAAATGTTATTGATTTTGTAAATTTTGTTTATTTTCATTGGTTTATTTCTTATTTAATGGGAAATTTAAATACACATCAGTAGTAAAATTATATTTTTCAAACAGGCAAAATTATTTTACTTTCCTACGAAGTATATAATATGTATAATAATATTTAAAACAATAATCTATTATACTGCATACTATGATTATTACATAACTTATAAAGGTTGTTTACAGACATGTATGAATACTTTACAGACTAGAATTTATTGCTACACGAACTACAGTTTGAAGATAAGTAGGAAGCTGTGAGAATAAGGATAATTAGATCTAGACATTGACGAAGAGTAAGACAAGTCGCACATTAAACTTAGTTTATACAGAGGATATGCTTTGTCTAAACTATAGAGCTTATCTAGAAAGAAAAAAACTTTGCACATTAAAACTTACCACTATCGTATACTTCACACACCGCCATCTCTTGCATCTTAGTATGCGTAATATCCTTATGCGACGCGAGAAACAGCACAACTTCTCTTTTCTCATTCTTGATCGGCACAATATCCAGCAGGCACCAAAATGGAGTCTCTGCAAATTAGATTTATTTAGATTATTTTAGAAAATGAAAAATAACGCACGACTACGTTACGTTACGTTTTCAATCTGCATATTTAATCAACTTGGTAGATAGATGAAAATGAGAAAAATAAAACAATTAAACGTGTTTTGCTGTGGACTGTCATTGCATTGAACATGTTAAAATCTAAATGTCACACGGCCAAAACATCAACTGTATTTCCTAAATTAAAGTCTCCATGTCATGTTTGTCCGCGGGAATGTACGGATTACGATTTTAGTAAACAGGGTTGATTTATACACAACTTTTTGAAATTCAGTTCAGGTACAATACTGTAAATTACTAGGCAACGAAGTACAACATGGTTCATATGCTACATGTTGTCAAATGTAACTCTTGTTAAAAGATTTCAATCGATGTAAACATAAAGTAGATTATCTGCAAAAGTAATCATTTTGCAAGAGATAATATCGTTATATTTTTAATCATCAAACCTGCAAATTGCAAAAAGACACGCTGTATAACGCTTAGTGAAAACGACAGGTGTCGTGAACCGAAGAATGTCAAACCCCGAGACATCGTTAAAATGTTCTTTTTTCAGGCGAGATACAAAAGAAGGCATGCGATAAGAACTGTGCTTCGACGTTGAATCAGAGAATACATACGTACATTTTACTTCAAAAATCAACGGCCCATTATTTATGTGTCAATTCAAGAAATTTTTGCGATTGTACGTGATTTTTTTTTAGTTTTAATATGCCAAGTCATTCAGAAAAAACGTTTCATTTTAAAATCGTTATATATTTTATGAAATCATTGAATATGGATTTTTTGTTAGTAAAATTTGCGTCATTTCAGGTTATATGGGAATTTAATAAATTAAATTATATCGTAAGATTTTCTTTTTTACAGTGGATAATCATACGAATATTCTGTCAATTTCGATTCCTTTCCATATTCGCAGTTTGTTACTTTAAAAATGAAAATATTCATCGTCGCCAAATTGTATAAAACTCAATTCAAAGATTTTAACACGTTTACACAGACTGTAGAACATCTGAATATTTACCATTAAATCATAACTCCATGTACGCATTCTACTGTTCAGATTATTAACAAAATCTTGTCTGTTCATTGAGTTTATATAATGCCAAGGGTGGGATAGCAATCCTTAAGCGCAGTGGATTACCGAAATATTATATTAACTGTAAACTGAATATACGTGTCCAATCATAATCCAAGTAATGTAATTTTGTTTTGTACGTATTTAACTTTACATAGAAGTTTCATAATTTGTACTTCTGGTTTGCCAACGTTATAAATAGTAAAGTAAAATCTCAGTAAAACTCTAAATTAATGCAGTTTCACTGCAGCGTTCATCTAAACTATATATAAGTTGGTAAATATTATTCTAGATAAGTCTTTTTACCTATCTGTATAGATAAACTTCGTTCAAAGATCAATGGAATGATCCTTATTATAGCTGCTTCAATCTTATTAGATTACTAAGTTTTGCAATCGAATTACTTTTTTATCAAACTCTGTTACTTCACAAAATAACTTCGAAAGGAAATCGTAATTATCTTTCAAAGTCGGTCAAAGGAAAATATAAATGAGAATCTACTTATATATGTACTTTATAGAGTTAGAATAATTTTTGTAAGTAATTAAAATATGAATGTTATATAAGTTTCTGCTGTTAGTTTTCGTTTTGTGTGATATTAAAGTCTGACCTTTGCGAGATATTCTCAATAACACATTTGTATTCCGTACTTTTTCACCGTATGCTCGTGTAAGCTAGAAGAAAATCTCATTTCGTCAGATGTATATCCTGTTTTGTGTATTCCCAGTACTGCATGTAAATAACATACAGAACAGATCAAATTGTCTTTCAGTTTCAAGACGTGATATGTCACAACTATGTAGACGTTCATAGAGTATTTTAAAAATTACCTACCACTACCACGTTTCTAATAGTATTACCCGGTAATACTGTGTTTTGCGCCTGATTCATTTTACGATCCAGTATAAACGTAGTGTTAACCTCGTATTCTTAGCTATTTAGCTGTGAACTGTAATTTATAGTATCTATATAAACGTGCTAGAAGTACTGGAATTGCAGCAATTTCTGAAAATTTCCTTGGGAAATCACACGGAAAACATCCATGTGACGCATGTGTGAGAACAATGACTTCTCATGTCACATACGGGTAGACTCATCTATTGTAGTCAATTGACCAATAAATAACTGATCGCTTTTCAAGATCGAGTTTGATGCGTGAATTATGGCGTAGTGTGTGGAAAGACAGCACAGCACATCCACTGAACGTGCAGTCGACACGTTGGGGGGCTATAAATATTATATGCCGATGTACTTTCTGGCGTACATGCCTCGGGAATGTACAATGTCCAGAGCCTTGGTCGGAGGTCAATATACGGTTTGGTTTGAATGTAGTCTAAACATTTATAGAAATTATTTAGTGGCAGTACCGCAGGTACATCGCCAAGTGGTGGCGTCTAAATTATAAATAGTTTCTCTGCACTAATAAATTTCACGATACGTTTAACGTCACTCATGTACTTTTATGAATGTATTTACTGATAACCATCTCTTAGTGAAACTGTATAATAACAGGATTAAATAGACTGAGTTCAGTCTTGCATAACTAAAGCTCATCATTAAATTTCTAAATATTCAAAAGCACCATATGAATAATAATAATATGAATATGTTGACATAAAGGGATCAACTGAAATTAATAACAACGTGATATTTAATAATGTTTTACGCTTTTACATTATAATCAATACAAATTGTACACTGAAATTTCATTTATCCGCAGTGTAGTTCTGGTTTGGTTTATTAATATAATAAAATGCTAGTTTTGAATGTGTAATTAGGTTTAGGATCGCAGTATTAGCGCTGGATGCTTTTGTGGCATACACAAAGAACCATCGTCGATTTAATTGCTACCACATCAAGTATGCGGTGCGTAAAGTGCATTACTGTGGAAAAGGAATAAAACCAGAAAGCTTTTCATAATTCACTGATTTGATTTCGGTTTTCTGTTAACGTCTGTACGTTTTGCACTGCGTTTATCAATCGTCTGCTTGGCAATCAGATGTAAGAGGATCTCGAAAAAAAATTATTGCTTGCCTTATCTAAAAGCCTTGAGTTATAGCATTAGTCTTCAATTTACTTGAAGCTCTGCATAATTACGCAGTATTAAGATAGATATTTTTATTATATCTGATAAAACTAACTAAAATTTGCTCATTTCTGATTAATGAAAGTTTGTAAAATTCCGTCAGTAGTTAAATTTTTCTTGCATAATAAATCACAAATTATGCAGTTGGTTCATATTTTCTGAAAATATGAAGAGTCACACGACAACGCATTTTCTATTAGATAGGACAAGAGAGTACGTGTAAATGCGTTCACTTATTGTTATTTTTATGTTGACTGCCAGACGTCATCTCATCCCGTCATAGCACAGCGTTACTGGTCGTTAAAATCCACATTTGTTGCATTATAACGACCGCGCGGCGCAAATGATTACGGTACATTTGCTTGTATCAGACACTCGTAAAACGATATTTGATAGTGTTTCACTGCACGGGATCACCATGTGTGCCCTCTATCATAAATGCGATAATGCACCGTTGAGCACGTCAAATAACGACGCCATCGACCACTTGCATCAAGCAATATTTGCACCACTGGTAATTGAAATTGTCCAGAGTTTATTACCAATGAACCGTAACAGAACTATCACCATTGTATTTCTATAGAAACTGTCAATTTAATTCTTATACGAAATAGTTTTAAGTTCATGTAACAGGTACATATAACATTTGCTATTACTAGTTTGAATATATTAAATCTTCTTCACAAAGTTTCTTCGCATAAATCGAAAGATTAAAACACAGTTGGATTTGGTATTAGTTTAATGAAAGAGGAGAGATATTATAATATGTCTAAAATAATATTGATTTTCATCTTACCATTCTTCTTGTAGAATATGACCTCGAGTTTGAGTTCATTTTTGCTTTCGAGCGCTTTGTCTATTTGCGTTTTGTGCTCGTCTTTAGTTTCTGGACCGTGAAGAAATTTGCACGCGCATCCCTTTTGCATGATTTGCGCGCGCGTGAATCCTGTCAGCTCGCAGAATCCATCAGAACAATACACGATCGGATACAACTGCGGTACCTGGGCATTACCCAGTACAAAGTTGCTATCTGTAACAAACAAAATTATTTAACAACACTCTCCCATAAACAGCCAGTATCAAACATATTTTAAGCACATAGTAATGTATCACTTCAAAATAAACTGTTTCACTTCCATTAGTCTCATTACAAATGTTTATAAAACATACTGAAATTTCATAATTTAATTCAAAATAAACAAGAAATTAATTACGGAATATTCTGTACAAACATATCTTGCGGAAATATCATTAGCAACTCAATCAGTGATAAATAAACTTTGGCAAGTAAATAAAGTGTCGACGGTTGGCACACAAACGTAATGATTCGTCACAAACTCAATCAGATGGATCTGTTTGACTACGGTGTACGTGGCAAATGAAAGAATACATCACGGTATAAACTTGTTTGTGTATTCTTCAGGCTGGATATTTAAGTATGTCTGTGACGAGCCGCGTCGTGAGAGACAGAGAGGTGGGGGGGAGAGGACTGAATCCTTCAGAAGTCTGCGACAGGACAATGGCCTGAACACAGAAATAGCAGTGCAGTGACATAAATAGACACCAGATATGACGTACACGGACGAGGTGGCGGAAGGCAAAGTAACTTTATGAAAAATAGAATTCATGATCGTGAAAATTCAATTTCACATGCTGCTACAGGAGATACGGAAAATGTACTTGCAATGCACACTCATATCATTGACCTAGTTCAAGAAGTAGATGCTCAACATAAAATACATGAATATGTATAATATGGAGTACGTATTTCACTATTTATTTTAAATAATGTAGCACAGCATGTTTTATGTCATTTATAATTCAAATACAATTAGAAGTACAAGTAAAATAAATTTGTTATTATTTTCTGTTAGCAAGTATGTAATATTTACTGTACGCATTGAATGTATGACGCGAAACCAATGTATTCAATGACTATTTTTAGATGCGACTGCATGCACTGTTCTACGAATGAAATTGTTTACATTTAAGAAACTAATTACGGTCAGAAATAGAACAAACTTCTATAAATACATTCTGCCTAGTGAACATTGCAAAAATAATATTAAACATGTATTTATGCTTGAAGTTATATATGCACACGTATATTAAAAATAATGTTCAAAAAAAATTTGTACAAAATATTCACTGTGAACAGTAACGCTCATCTGTCAGTTGTTGTGGAAAAATAGACAAAACGCTGTACAAGAGAAAGTAATCGATTTTTAATTTGACGAACAAATGTGAAGATCTCCATTTTCTACGCATCCGATATAGTACGATTATTTCCTTTCCTTTTCCGTACCGGGAAACCCGTATTTCATGTTTGTGATGTAGCTGCCAGTTATGTTCAGTTAGGTTAGGTGTTCCGCTCAGCAAAATCCCGTACATGATATACGAGTACATTATTCCTTTTGACAATTCTTCTTCATTTTTACCTTTATATTTATTACTATTACTTTTAACTCTTAATTAATTTCCTTTTCTGTAATTGTATTTATTTTTAATCTTCTGATCTTCACAATATCTCAACTGTCAAACAGTATTGACTAGTAAGAATCATGTACATGTATGTTCTTATTAGATCTTAAGTAGATGAGGTAATTCATTGTATCAAGGAGAGCATATGTGCTTCAAACCTCATCTAACTACACACTTGCTGATTGGAGTAATCATTTTTGGGTTGTTCGTGTATCCTGTAATCTTGTCATGTTATTCTCGAGGGTAGGTTAATGTTATTCATAGTGTCGGACCACACCATCAGCTAGGCTAAAGATTACACTGAAATCTGCGTTACTGCAAATGTGATTAAGAGCAAACTCGAGCACATCCAAGCTAGCTTTTACTTCCGGCGCTAACTAGGTACCATATAACAAGTAGCCTAAGGCGCATGGCGACTCGCTTATTTCATAAGGTGATAAACGTGACAAGTAGCCGACATGGGTAATCTTTTCCCTAGAGATCTTCATTTGCACATAATATTTTTTCATCTATGCACCACAATCAGAACACGAAAAGTTAAACCTATATTTCGTGTTATGTTATACAAAAACATATTTAACACTTGTATGAGTAGATAAATATGTATAAGTAATACGAAAATTGATCCTACTTGGATTCTAATATGATGTTCCATTTATAAAATAAATTTTATTGAACACAATTTAATATGTTCGTGCCGCTAAAGATTAAGTCAATTAACTTTATAAGACGGACCAATTTGTAACAAATTCTACGACCCTCATTTTTTGGTAATTGGCAATTTTGATTCAATTTATTTTTCATTACGTATCCTTAAAATTTCATCGTCGCTCCTTTCCCCATATTTATGCTTAACTATAATGGAATTTTTAAAATATTAATTATAACACATGATTACTATTACTTCATCTAAACTTGATTTGCCATGAAAATGTATTAAAAACAGAAAAGTAATTAAAATAGATTTTATTAGAATATTACATGACCTTCTCTTCTTATTATTATACATTTACTACGTCTATAATTAACAAAGTAATTAATAAAATTATTTTAACCAAACACATTGTTGCTTTATGCGATGGGAAAACATTCATGTGTATAATTAATAAAATGTTGAAACAATAAATCAGTCGAAAGTAAACTTGTTAAAACGATTAATCTACGGAAGAAGATTTGTATTTTGTTTCCGAATGGAAAGTCTGCAGATGTGAAATATTGCGCAGCGTTAGCAATTTGTCATTTGTATAATGAGACGAATTTCTATTATCTATTCTTACAGCAGAATTACGAGCGAAGTATACGTCCCCCATGGCGAAGAGGATATAGAATTTCGAATGAAGATTTTCAGTTTCAGTACTTTATTATTTGTGTATTTATTGATTTGCAAACAAATAGCATGTATACATACATGTATGTTAAATAACATATATCTACGCAGTTAGTTTAGTAAAGCTTGTATCTATATGTGTCTCTACGTTAATTACCAGTTTCTCACAGTCAGACAGTGGATAATTAATCCAGTGTAATTAGCTGAATCAATCTTACATTTTGAATGTGTCCCTATAGTTACATGGACACCATGTTTGTGTTCGCTGTACGCTCGTTAAACATTTTAAAAACTTACTCTCAATGTTCCCTCATTTACTAACTAATTAATGACTGAACGTTACATAGTTTGAAAAGTAAATATTCTGTTCATTATGAAACATACACAAACATTTAAAAGTTTTACATTGTGTTTTATTTCGTTTCGGATTAAGATATTTCAGTGAATGTACTTGATGATGTATGAAAAACAAGAATGTTTGTAATTTATATAAAACACGTAGTCTAATGGTACTTGATACATTTAGGGAATAAATATATAATAATGTTAAATTAGCTCTGTATAATGCTACTTGTCGTAACACCACTCCAACTATAATGACTTTGAACAGAAGTATGTATATAAACTGTATTGCACTCTACCTACATTACCGTGGTATTTATCTACTCGGCGCAGTAACATTATCATTAAAGCAGAGTATTTTATTTCGCTTCAGTTATACATTGCTTGTCAAAGTCGTATCACTATTTTACTCACATACAATTATGGTGTTTGAAGATATCTATGATTGTATTAAACCACTGTTTGTGTTTCTCAGTTTTTTCGGATTAGCACCGTACGCGTTCAGAGTGACAGCAAGTAAGATTAAATATATAAAACTGGATTACATCACTTACGTCTGGGCATTCGTTGTTATTGGCGCTGGAATTGCATTGGAAATTATTTACTTACAACGAGATATAAAAAATTTTAATGAAGAAAAAGATCTCGTTGACAGGTTATCGCTCTTGACATATTGTGCAAGTTCCAATTTGACTCGAACAATAGTAGTAATATATTTTATAACACCACTATTATATCACAAAAAGGTATGAATAAGTGTGCGCACATATAATTCAATAACAACGACTGATAATACACAGTAAGTAATATTTCAGCTATCTAGTGTTATTAAAAAACTGTATGAAACTGATCAAGTACTAAACACGAGAGGAATCGTCATTAATCACAAGAATATTGTGTATGCAATATTTGGATTAATGTTTATTTCATTTCTGCACTTTGGAATGAGAACGTTGGCGGAATACAGTGTTAAAAAGGAAATTAATTTTATATATAACCTATGTTTACAAGCTATTCACACATACTACGCGATTTATTTTTCAATTTTAGTTTACCTTACTATGCAAAGATTTCAGAAATTAACAGAATATCTTTCCTTACACAGTGAAAAAGACAGTTCAGTAGTTCATGGTATGTATGGTATGTATCTGTTATTCATTGTTTGACGCATAGTTAGTGAAATACTACAAATAATTATCAGAAAAGAAAATATCTCCGAAAAAGGCGTGGATATCGGTGGGTTTTGATTCTGGAAGAAACATACCAGACACACCTATAAACTATACGCAGGAGAATGTGCTGCGGAAGACAATGGAGCTACATGCTACATTGCATGGTTGTATGAGAGATTTGAGCGAATGTTTTCAGATTCCTTTCATGTTCGTCTTCATTCAAGAATTTCTGAACATAGTTTATTCTTTCTATATCTTCTATGGAGTCATTTCGTATGGTGTAGCACACCATGGCACTATGGACGAATTAAGGTTCGAAATATATTCATTCACCCAATCCTATGCTAAAGTTGCATTCGTGACCTGGTGTTGTGACGGTCTCGCTTGCGAGGTATGTACACAAATATATGTGTTTCATGGGTATTTACTGAAACTGCAAACCTTTATTA
>JAGJTL010000032.1:4038817-4161135 GCA_022063505.1 Calosoma granatense
ATAAAAAATACAGAAAATATCCTGGTGTTTTATCACATTCTAAATTCCTTAATGTAAACAAAAAACAATATCATGCGTGGGTGAACTTGTTACGTTAATATAATATTAAATTCTAATACTCGTAAATCTGCTTACAGCAAGCGTTTTCTAAAGCCTAAAGGAGCTTTTTCAAGTCTCTTATAAAAAAGTTTATACTAAATTACCATCAACTCCTTCAAACATAAATAGGATTTTATTACACGAAGTCCTTAATTACAGATTCACCGTAAAAATTGTCTTATTAATATCAAATCATATTGGAACCAATATTTGTATTTTTTTAATAAAAAAGAAATGATAAACATCTAGAATAATCTATATAAGATTGTCAAAGAGAGAAAACATGAAAGTAACTAAATTAGGTGCTCATGATTATGCGTGGCATAATTCTGTTTAAATTTAGTTCCGGATATAATTTTAGATTAATATTTAATACGTGATGACAGCTATCTCCGTTTAGAAACTAATATTTTGACTGAGGTAAAACATGTAAACAGGAGCATATTGCAAAACAGCTGTTGTTAACGTTTTCATGATACGTGGCCAAAGTTTTCGTTTTGTCCTATGTTATTTTTCACACGTAACAAGTTATATGAGATGTAAACTGTCATATGTTTAACACAGATGTTTCACGCAAACCATTTATTTAAGTACGCGCTATTTTCATCCGACAGACACCGTACGCATGGGATGGACACACGTCATCATCATTTCACATTAATAATTTTTTCCAGACTTGAAACAAACTACCAAAGGGTTGGAATGCTTACATTTGCTTTTCTACATAATTAAACTGTTTGTTTTTACAATTGTATCATTTATCACAAAAATATTCCGGTTTTAACTGTCACATATTCAGATTATAAAAACAAATGCCACAACAAGTAATTAATTACTTTTTGAATTGTACATCTCAGTTCTCGTATACATATGTGTCTATATAATTGGTTTATACATTGGAATAGAGATAAGACGAGATTATTATTCGTTGCTTTCAATCATCTCAGGATTATCGAAATAAAATCTGGTTTTGAGGAAAGAATTAATACGATTTAGTAGGCAATTAGCCTGGTTATAATTGAATTTTCCCAAGTAATCCTCAGCTGCCACAAGAAGGAGCTCGAAAAATCCCAAAAACATCCTGTAATGAAGATTTCGATGATTTCATTTTGATACAGAATGGAACTTTTCATAACTCTTACTTGTATGTAACAATATTTCAAGTCTTGTTTACTATTAGAGGCCTGTTTTTCTCGTTTTTTTCTGGATATAGAATGAATATTATTCATATTTTCTTGTGTAAGAATATATTTCAAATGTTCTATCTAAAATACACTTGCCAGCAGCAGAGGCAGTAAGAAAATTGAAATTCATTTGTCTGCCTCGAGAGCAATCCATATATCACTAGGACTGTAAGGGACGTGATAATGAAATGGAGTTTTACAAGAGGAGAACGAGTGCAACGACACCTGTTGGTACAAACTAACGTTACTCTGGAACAACTTCGTGTATCTGATGGCAGTTCACAGGATTCAACAGTTACTACACAACGTTACGCTCTGCATCGATCCTACAATATATCAAAAGCGGTTGTCGGCAGAGAACGTGTAAGTACAACTGAAAAGGATGCGGAAAATTATGCAAAACTGTACAACGTGAAAACCGTAGACCTACAAAATGCCACTAACTTCTTCTTTTAATACCTATGCAAGTAATATCTAATTTACGTGTAATTACAGTAATTATTTTAGTTGGTCTGTTGAATACTAAATTACACTTTCCTAAGAAGTTCATGTAGTCTACAATCATTATAAAGTTAGCGGCATATTGTACATATTTACAGATTATAGACAATGTAATCAAATACACTGCTGAAATTGTGCAAACATAATTTTCCATAAGTAGTCAGTATAGATTCCGTGACACAATGATTAATGTGTAAGACAATACATTAAGAAATTACTTCAAACATGATGCTAAATAAGATTGTCAGATTATGTAAACTTTATGAACCCCCTTTAGTAAAACACTTCACTTATGTATGTATACCAATAGAATCTATAAATATCTTATATATTTCTCACTATGTAATTGTTAACATTTTTCAAATTAAAGCAAAATAAATCGTCTAAATAAATTAGATTACAAGAAGCAGGGAAAGAATTACTGTTTCTTAATTGAATCAGGACTCAGTCAGTGGAAGAGTATTAATTATCCTTCAGGCATCTCCTGCACAGCAAGTGTTCGTCAGTTTAACATCAATTTAGCCAAGCAGTAGAACAAGCGATTTGTAACTTCAGATGTTCAGCGAGATATGTCAACGATTTCTCACTGTTCATATGCCTTTGTCCAACATCATTATCATAATTGCAAACAATATAGTAGATGTTAAATTGTTTAGTATATCAAGATACTGACTATAAGATATATTGAGGTAATGTTAAGATATGCATTCTTAAGAAACGTTAGTAGAATAAAATATTGTATTAACTTGAAGTATTTTCTTGCAATAAAGCAATTAATGTAGAGGTTTTTATATGAATCTAAACAAGTGCAGAGAATGATGCAAGACAATTACTCACGTGTGCCATCGAATCGTGTAGCGATGGTATCCAAGAACGTATTTTGGGGCGCAAGAAGGCCCTTTCTCGCCGGCATGGACGGGCCTTATCCGGAGCTGTACGCTCACAGTTTCCTAAAACAAAAGGCATCCGGTTAGTAACATTTCCCGAATATCTCTCACTGAAGCGTATACCGTAACTAAGCGGAAGAGATCTCCCTCATCCTGTTACGAGACTCAGAATTTTATTCAGCGTAATCAGACACAAATTAACAAAACTAAAATCTACTTGAGTTATCCCGTTTGCTAACAAACATAATACATTTGTAATGATAATCACATGTAGTATCTAATCTGTTAAATCATGTCCGATTGTGTTAGTGATACGAATGATACGTTTGAATTGTTCTAGAAGCAGTTCGTACCCTTGTAACTGCTTATTTTAGATGCCGGGGTGTATAGGGGAGTTAGGCTGGCACATGATTATGCAACGACGTCGTGGTTGTACGACCAATTACCATGTAACCGAGGTCTGGCTGCTCCCTAATCAACACACGCAGCCCCCCAGCCAAGATCATCAATTAATGTAATCGCTTACTGCTCGTAATTGATTCTTCCAAATGTGGCCTTCAGAAAAAGTAACACAAACATGAGATTCTTAAAGAAAAAATTACACCATATGTTGTTATGTTGTTTGAGACAGTTTCTTTCACATTTTATATTGAATGAATCAGTCCTTGACAGAAACGTTGTTTCTTTTCAATAATGTAATGACATTACAGTATTGTACTTGTGGACAAACACAACATGTTTTTAAGCTTAAAGTCCTTGCTAAAAACTATAATGTAAATAAATAATATTTGCGCTTGCGGTTTTATGTTCAGTTTCACCTATACACATGTTGACTGTATTTGCGATTAATGTTATACGCAGAATATTATGTAAATAAATAATAATGGAACATCGATCTTCGTAATTTTCAATATGGTCAGCTAATGTGTTTTTGAGATTCATGTTGTACAACAAATAAAACATCAGATGTTTATTATTGTTACACAGTTATTAAAACTATTCTATGTTTTATTTATGCATACTATAAAATATCATATAGGTACATGTAATTATAATAACAATATTAATATATTAATGTAATCAAATTCGAAGCTCTGCGCTTTGTTTGCAATGCAAATATATAAACATTTCAGTTATGTGCATATTCATTTACAGGATAGTTCATATTAAAATGAATAAATAAAGTAAATTTCTATTTGTTTTTTATTAAACTAATTCGGAAATTGAACACAACTCTCCATCGTTTCGACAGGAGTTTCGCTGGTGTGATTCTTTTCTAATAGATTGAAAGGCTATAGTGCAAAAACTTGATACCTTTGGTCACACAAAGCTTTAACAGACAGAGACCACTTTAGGTAAGAAAAAACTACAATAGAGAGAGATTAAATGGGGGATAAAAGGATTCTTCTCCAGTGTCTATTTCAGGATACGTTCCAAATAATCTTTATTTATGAATGAATGAGTGAAAAATATTATTCAATTATATCAGGTAGAAATACAAAGTGTAGAAATAACAAGATGAACGTAAATATATACAATACAACGATAATCGCGCTCCTTGTTATAGAAGAAAATATATCAAGGATTCTGAAAGAACTACATATGTGGACAACATAAGTATTTCAAAAATGACAGAAAATAATACAAATTTATATTACTTGTATATTTGTATACGCATATGAATAACTGATATTCAAAAAACAAAACCAAAAGTATTCATATGATAAAATAAAATAAATAAAGCAGAATGGAATGTTGGAACACATTCCACTGTAAATAATTTTATAACACGAGATTGTGTTACAAAAAATATTTCACATAAATACGAATATGTACAAAGGAAAATAAAGAGAAGCAGTATATTTAGAGTAAAGTAGCGGCACCGCTTCAAAAGAATTCACTACATGTTTGTATTATTATATTTGAATAATTACATATAAAAAATTTGAAGCAATACAAATGCTAGTTGAGTAAAGAGAATTGTGTAAACAAAACTGAATTCGAACAATATTTTGTTAATTTGAACACGGAACATAAAAATAATTGCTGTTGGAATGGGAAGTACGTATCTTGTTAAAAGTAAAGAAGAAGATATTTAACAAAACGAAAGAAATACATTGCCCGTGGCGTATTTCACAATCGTAAGCTAATTTGACATTAATCTTAAGTAGACCATTACAGACACTAAAGCTGGGTTGAAAGATTTATAATTTTCCGCATTTAAAACTTTCGTTTCGTGGTTAATCCAGCGTAAAGCTTACCTTGTCACCGTGAAATATATATATATAATATAAACCTATAATTCTCTGATTATTTGCTTAGGAAAGTTGACTTTAAGCTCATTGTAAATAACATACCACCATTGCAGAGTTAGTTCATTAAATGGGTTAATTAATTAGTAATACACACAGTGACATATTGTTGAATGCTATTGGTCTAATGACAGTGGTTACAAACTAAGTAACTTTCCGTGTAACCTGTCAACTGATATTTTATTTACAATTCTATTCAGTCAACCATATATACTACGTAAAATATTTTGGCATATGGTTATAGTAAGCTGTCACTATAATGTAGACGTACAACAAACTAATTTCAAGACTAAACCAACTCGCAGTCTACAAACAATAACCCAAATAGAATATCTTGCCCTAAATTCTAACGTAAAACACACAGACAAAAAGTTCGACGGTCAGACTAAAATGAGATATTCCATATTTTGTATCCCTTTATCATGCCACTATCAAATCACTGAACAGGATTAACTTTTTTACAAAGGAGAATTAAAGTGTGATCATTCGCTTTGTACATTCGATACAGGCAACATGATACTATCAATCAAGAACTGAAGAAAGCACTGTTCAAAGTGATTACAATGAGCAATTCAAGCAGTTCTGTTTTCCATTAAAAGTTATATCTATAAAATCAGAGTAAATTCTTATACTTTTGTATATAGAATGAATATTATTAGTAATGTACAGTACGAATAATTCAGCGAAACAATATTAAACAGATCAAAACGCTAGACAAATTTGAAATATAAATATTATTCATATACTCTATGCTCTATGTATACAAGAATTTATGTTTATGTTACAGACATTTTGAAATATCGAGACAGATATTTCAGTTAAATTAAATAACATGGAACACATTTAATTGTATTACAGGAACATCTAACTTTCAATTAACAAAATTTGATGTAAATCATGATTCCAGAATCCTTCTAAAATCGACTAACATCTGTCATTCTATATTGCAGTCGAGCACGTAACGTGAATATATCTATTTCACATTCAATTACACGAAACGTTCCATAATGGTGGTGAACTAAACTTCAAAACAAAACTAGAAACTATAATGCTACGGCACGTACCTCGGAATCCGTTTCATTACGGCAGAAAGTTAATATTCCTTCAATTAACTATTTTAATTTAATTCGGATACTTGGATATAGGAAATGTAATTCATTAACGTGTATCATCGATCCGCCGTGCATGTTTGCAATAAAAATACACGAAATGTGTTTGAATTTATTTCTAGTAATACCAGTCCCAATGAACAAAATCCAAACGTAAATACAAATAGTAAAGAAATGCGAACAAAATATACTTGTATTTATATTAGGTCTAGACATCTCTAGCACGTAATACTAGACTATATTTTACATAAACGCACAATATTGGGGTACTTGATCAATAATTGTCTGACGATGTTCAGTTATGTATGTACCACTGACACATGTATAATTTATACATGTGGATGTTCCATATGTATTCATTATGTATACAGTATAAATAATGGACACATGTCCTGTGCATTCTGTCAGAAATTGTACTACAAATCAAAGAGGCAACAATATGTTTCTTAATATAAAATTACTCTTAATATAAAATAAAATAATGTATGTGCACATATTCGAAAAGGACACATACTTGGCTCTCATTGGACCGGAAATTAATTTACTAACTATTATGTACTTCTATTTTGGAAAACATTCTGAATGTAATCTAACTTATAATTACAGTTGGTTTACAAACAAAACATGGCTAGAGATAGATCTGGTTTATATTTCATTAGTTTTTGACCTTCCTAGAAGCCACATGTTGCTTGAAGGATATGGGGCATACGTTATGTTACGATGCAACCGAAGTTGTCAGCATGTCAGAACAAGTAAAACTGAAAGCAAATAGACAATGGTTCGGTCAGGTTAACAAGACGGACGTGACTATAAACATACAAACAAACCACAGACAACTCAAAGTCAAATCCAAGACTACAACTGCTAAATATAACTGCGGGAAGCCGTGAAATTGATGTTTTCATTAGTAAAATCTAATGTCTTGTTCTAAACAACATCGTTTATTATTCCTCTACAGGTTCTGTGTATTTAGGCCCAAGAATGAATTTATAATAAAACTACACAGACCACAGTATTCCAATAAATTAACTTATACAGAAACTATTTAAGATATATTATTTCTAATAATATTAAACATAATGTATAATAATTTGACATTTTGGTTGAAAATTCAGTTTAATTGAAATTAAATTTAAAGTGGCAAGGAAAGCAACAAAATAGATTACCATAGTGCCCGATATTAGTTCCAACACTACAATTTCAAAATAAAATAAGGATATGCATTATATATACCCATACATCCGAGATAAGCTAATAAAAAATATGAGGAATAAAAGAGATGCGTGGATTAAGATAAGAGAAAATCGATAGGTATTCCAAAAGAGATATAAACCGGAAAGTGCATTCATTCAAATAATAGTAACAGGAGATAAATAAATCAATAAGTAACAAAGTAAAATAAAATATTAGTATATCTTCTTCAATTAAATAAGTAAATATAAACAATATTAATTATATTAAGTAGTACAGTAATCGTAAATACATGCCGACTTCAATGAACATAGATTTTCCATTTATTTATATATGGGCGGAGATGGACTTCCAACAGAAGAAGAAATCCTAATTCTACCTTATATAGATGAGGATCAATGGTTCAATAAACGTGAATTGAAGATTCTGGAAATTCTTTCGGGCTAAGTGGCATTCTTCACTGTCCACACAAGTCACACAACAGATCACTCACTGCACAGGACTAAACACTAGTTCAATAAAAACTCGCTCAGGTTTCGGACGAAATATTTCTGTCAAATACGTGTACTTATGATTACTATGTTAACACATATGTTATCAACTATATTTTATAAACGATTGTTTATAATGAATAATTTAATCAATAATATGGAAACAAAAATAAATACCTAGTTTAAATTACATTTCAAAAAATGTAATAAAACTATTATATTGAGCACACATAAATAATAAAGTTTTGTAGATTATGAGAGAAGATGTTGTTTATCTTCATGTAATTGAAAAGGAGAATAAATTCGAGGCGTTCAACAAGTTATTACTAGTAGAATCACGATGTTTATCAGCGAGCGCGTCTGTGTAATTTTCGCTAAAACTTTGCGTGCTTCGTTCGCTTTCGCGAACGGACGACGAACGAGATTCGCGAACGGACGACGAACGAGATTCGCGAATCGACCGCGCGTTAGCGCTTTTGCAACGACGGCAACGATAGTGACAGGCTTCCACGGTTATACCCGGGCCAGAAGTAGGGTCCTGCGGGACTGCACATGCGCAGATGTTTATGCCGTTCCCAGTCAGTATCGCTATTAAGGATTATTATTAATTACCTGTACAGCCACAGCTAGTCGTTCCCTAGAAAAGAACATTTGCTGTATATGTTGATACCGATACTTTCTAATCCCACAGGATCTAATAATCGTGCTAGACCCCCTCACCCACCGCTCGACCAATAGGCATGATGACCAATATAATTGCATGATTAATTCAAACACGCTTTGTTCTTGAACAACTCCCAAATCATCTTCAGTGACTCTTCGAATATCGAGTGTCACTTGAAGTAGGCTTATCCTACTCAAGACTTTAAATATACATTTTAAATGAACTGTACTGTTTTGACATACAAGATCTTTTAGTTTAAAAAGCAGGCCAGTTTAAAACATTGTTAAGACATTGGTCCATATTCTAGGAAAAAGTTTATTTCGATAAAGATAGAATTCTTAATATCACTTGTATGTAATTCCCAAGATATATGGAAATAACTGCCACAATAAATGTAAAATATAACCATGTTTATATTTATATTTGGAGAATCAAAGGTAATATTTGTATGAATTGTCAAAACATCGGTTAAATCACTAGGAATTACGAGCAATAATTCATAGCGGTTTCGCATTATACTGGCGCCTATATCACATTGTGACGTTAAATAGGTCATTTAGTTTTTATATGTGTTTTGAATTCTGTGATATTCGTGTTTGGCGTTCCATCATACATCATACAAATATATATAACCGAACAAAATGCACAACAGGTGTTCGATACTACGCACACAAAACGGAACATTATGTGCTCGACTTCGGTCGCATATGGCGCGTTACAATATTGTCACAGTGTGTAAACTTACTAAAAGGATTAGGGGTGTACATGCAAATACTGAATAATCGTAAAATGAAAACAGTAAACGACTATAACTGGATCAATGTTACTAGTGTTCAGCACTAGTTTCATATAACAATATGCAAGCTGGCGTTGTTTGAATTTTATACAAACAAACGAACTAGTTACTAAATCTTGTTTAATATTCTCCTTATCTTCATATGAATGTTTTAACAGCTTTTGGCTGTATATTTATTACATATATTAGAAATTAATACAGTACTGCGAAACTGGAATTCTCGTATGTTCCTGTAGACTAGAACACTGAATACCTCAGCATAAAACAGCTTCTTGGAAATCCAAACATTAATAACTTTATAACAATCTACCAAATTAAAACACAGCTAATACACACACAATATTTGTGATATAAAGGAAATATTGTTTGTTATAATAATGTACATATCACATGTATGAATACACAGTATTCTCCGAATATGAAATTTCAAAAAATTACCCCACCAAATGTAATAACTATATTACGTTATATATCAATTTTCCTATTTAACAAAATATACAAAGCCTGTTGCTGATCTCAATTTGCGAGTTTCACAATTCTGTTTAACGAACTGTATATATAGGATAGTCTGTATTCATGTGATTCTCAGTTCATTAATATACATTCAGATGGACAAAATAGGACTTTTGATATCGCCTGAGCGCGTTTTTCTATACTACATGTTATGTCTTCTTATTTTCTAGGTCTTCCAAAGTATTTGCAAAAACTAATACAAAAATGTAGTTAAAGGATATTAAAATGAAAAAATACGTGCACAGAAATAATATTTTGTATAAATATGCAGGTCAAAAACAATGTTAACAATTGACTGTAAGTAAACTTGAATATTTCAGTAGCAGATCAAATTTCAGCTTCGCAGTACATGTCAAAACTGTTACGGTTCGTTCGCTTTAATATAATGTATACAACTAAATATACTTTATATTATTTGTAACGTATTAGCTAGTGACATTTACTTGTAATGAGAGTGTACCGTGTAAAAGCCTTTTAAGATACCTCTCTAATATGCCTTCCATTATGTACATGATTTTTTCATATCAGGACTATCAGGATGACAGGTGTGCATCGAACCCTAAACGTGAATTTAGTCAAGCAGTCCTGGGTTCGATCTACGAGGCGTCAATGACCTTTCCTGCTCGAGTATCGCGCCCGGAACGACTACAAAACAAACTCATCGATGTTCCAATGTTAGTATCTTCTCTGCGCTACAACTAGAAACTTGTTTAATCCCACAGGACAAATACAAGCTAAACTCTGGATTTTTTTTGTGTAATTAATGTGTGTTCTCTGTTAAGTGTAGATTTATCTCGGGACAGAGATGTATTAAAACACTGATGAGCATTGTTGTCTCGTACGGGAATTGCACTGTCCCACTTTAATGAGATTTGCTCTGTTTAACACCCATTATTGATTTTCATGTACAACAAAGAAATTTAGTTTCGTTTGCTAGATCTAATTATGTTAGTAATAAAATGTTTCATACAATCTATCAATCCTCATAGAATAATTTTTCCCTAGCAACAAATAAAATAATAATACTTACTATTCTCGCAAATCGTACGCATGTTTCGCATTTATTAAATATACGTGGAATTTTTGTCTGAGGAGATTTTTAGATTTATTAATGTTTAACTAGCATTGCATCGTAGGTTATAAGGATGAAAAAGATATAAGTACTTATATAAAACAAAAGAATAGTAAATTGAGATTAAATATTTAAAGTTACATGATTAAAATTTTCAGTATTCATGGGTTGCGTAAATATAACAAAATATAAGGTCACTAGAAATATATCTTCAAAACTGCATACGTTGCAGATACACTTAATTAAACTATTTTACCAAGAAACAAAGTTTTAACTCACATTTGTAGCGAATAAATTCAAATATGAAATTATAATCACAAGAAATATTTGCGCCTTGCAGTTATGCAACCAGCATCACGCAGTTGTATTGAAATTATCAATGTTAAAATATTGAACAAAAAAAACTAAATCATACAATTATCAATTTAATTTCTTGCATGTTTTGACCTACGTTCTTGATATAAGTACTTTTAAATATTATTCTTTATTTATATTGCACTTTTGATTGCATTACTTCATATTTTTACTTGATTAGATATGAAACTGTTTGCGAATAATGATAGGAATAGGATATTTATCTTTACATACTTTGTTATGAATGTGAATACAAAATATCTAAAAATTCTGCCGGAGACTGTTAAATTAATAATACTGCAAATAAATAAATGTTTACTGTTTGTTCTAAATGAAAAACCCCTTTAACATTTTTATAAATATCTATTAATACAATTCCATACAAAATGGACTAGAAAGGAACATGGAAATAATTTCAATCAACATAGTTACAATCACAATAAATTATAATGCATGTTTTAAAAACATCACAAATTTAGATAAAATTGACCATCAGTGAATATTCTATTATATTATTACTAAATATTATTACGACATGCAACCCAAACCTACTGTGTGTTACAGTGAACTAATTATTTAGTTTATTTACTTTGTGTTACATGTGTTCTTTGCTTTTCTAAAAATATTCACGGTGTACAAATATTACATATCTAAATCAAAGATTAAATCGCTCTTAAAGTCTAGCTGTACTTTATCTTTAGTTTTATTTGTATTTTCTTCACTATCCCCATTTGTTATTTTTTCGTTGTCTTTTGTATTCGGTTGCAGGGATTTCTCCTTTCTGTCTTCTGCTTCAGAATTTTCACTTTCACTAAGACGACGTTCATAAGCCTTCTTCTTGTTTCTGCTTTTTCGCTGGTTCTTCTTTCTTTGGCCCAAAATACTCGAATTAGATCTGTAATGCAAATCTATGTATAAAATATCTACTATAAAAGTATAATTTTATATTTTACCTGAACAACTGTTTAGAAACGACATCGTTAAATCTAACAGTTTTCTTCATGCTTGAGCTTATTTCAGTTTCTTCGGGAATTAAACTTTCTGAGGTTGCACCGCAATTCTCAAAAGACGACCACGTATAATCATCAATACTGGATTCTGAGACACTACGACTAACTGTGAAACGGGAACTTGACTTTAGAATACTCTTGCCCTTGGCAGGACTCTGGCTAGTGCTCAGCTCATCACCCGAAGATTCGGAAAGAGAACGATTTTTTAATATATTTTTCGCATTGCTAATAGTTTTCCTTTCAGTACGTAATTTGAAGCTCGAATCGGATGAATCATATTCGTCATTCTTCGTTGAGGATTCTGATTGCACCACAATTGAGATTTCAGCATCAGAATTTAGTTGAACTTGTATTTTCGGGATGGATGATATTTCAGTTTCTTCAGGTATAACATCAATTTGTTTATTATTAATAATTGATGGCTCATCGACGAGTTTTTCTTCGCTAGTGTCTTGAGAAGTTCCAACATAATACGAAGTTAAAGGATTATTGCAAGGATCATATGGAATTTGAACAATAACATTATTATCCCATACTTCTATAGATACTTCATCCATGTGAATGTTATGAGAAGGCAGGCGTACATAAAATGCATAATTTACTGGGAAATATCCTGAACTAATCGAGGAAAACTTTACATGAACAGCAGTACGGTTAGCAATGAACTGTTTCTCTATCGAATTAGGATCTACGTTTTTAACATTAATAGTGAAGGACAATATATTATCGAATAAATGACACGAATACTCGGGGAAGGAATAATGAAGGTCAGCGTTTAGGAAATCAGAAGATTTTTCACTAGTCCTGAACACATCACTTTCTGATTGCAATGAACTACACTGGGATTCAACTACACTATCACTTAATTGCAGATCTTCTATGAGCGGCATAGATTTTTCACTGGGACTGCATGTTGACGGACTGCTATCGCTATCAACACCGCTATCATAGCGACCAATATCAGATAACAGTAGATTATTAGTACGTTTCACTGGTAGAGTTAAGACTAATTTACGTTTATCTACATCAAATTTAGCATTACCAAGATCTTCGTTGACAGCATACGGCAATACAAGATCTAATTTGTACTTTGATGGCTTTTCACTAATTAAACTTATAGATTTCTCAGTTACATCGACGACCACATCTGCTGATGATTTCAATAAAGGAAGGTTGATCTCTATAATTAACTCTTTTGGAATGGCAGCATTTAATTTTGAAGTAGGATCATAAGTGAAATCTTGAATATCCATGTCACTACGGTGTTTAATGGTATACATGGGTGTCGCGTACTCTCCTGGTTTTTCCTGAGTTATTTGCTTGTTACCATGTTGTGGTACTTTGTATTTAGAGTTATCATAATGTTTGTCAATTTGCTTGTACATATCGGTATATAATTTATCGACGTCAGAATCATTTGAATGTTTCACATCACGAGTTTTTTTACGAATAACAACAGGACGACATGCACCTTTGTACTTTAATTTTGGAAATTTTAAATTTGCCTTATCTAACTTTATACTAAAATTTGATTCCACAGCTTCACAGGATATCTTATTCACCATGTCACGAAACTGCGGACTCTGAGATGCTAATTCTAGAGTTTCAGGATGGAATATAACATCGTACACAATACATTTTGTACCACTGTTGTTGATATCGTCTCTGGGTGGAGATAAAAGATGAGGTAATGACCACTGATGACCTCGGGAACCGTCCTGAGATGTATATTTAGATGTTGATTTTTCTACATTTACATTTGAGCAAACGTTAATAAAAGCCAGTTTATTTCCGTCAACACTGGTTTTGATGACATAGCCAGAAGTAGGGTTAATAAATGTCACATCAATGCCACGTTCTTTTTCAAGCAAAATAATTTCCTCTTCATACTGTTTTTTAGTCGCTGGATCGTTAAGTTCTTCACAGTATTCTACAAGCAGGTTTCTAAATTCTTCGTTCTTCAATGCTTTTCCAATACGATCCAATTCATCCTTAGTTATGTCAATTTCTCGCAAATTACCGGCCATTTCTGCAAATAACACGCACAAATGAATAAAATGATGTAATACGTACAAACAAAATGTAAACACAGCTTTATGATAACAGCGCACCCAAATAAATAAAGTAGGTTTTCAGCGGGCGTATCTAGAAGTTTCCATACCACGTGGACAAATCAGCCGGTTCCCAGCAACGACCATGCCGACAGATCGCGCGCTTATTTTTAAAATACCATTCTGTGAGCTGACATAAAATACTTTCTAAATTTATCTCTTTTGTATTTGCAAAGTAGAACTCTTACAAAAAATGTCATACATTCAAATTACCTATTCTATTTTGACATGTATAGCTTCCGGTAAATAAGCTAAATATATCACATTACACTAAAATAGATTAATAAAAAATTTTCTTTAAAATATTGCAAATATAGTTTGATGTTTTTGCAAACAGTACTCTACTTCTAACATAAACAAAATTAAAAAAAAAAAAACTATTTGATAATTACATGATGTTTCTGCGTAATTTTGTACAAGTATATAAAAAATATCTGCACAACATTTCATCCTTGTATTTCTGTTTTTTATGTAGCTTCAGGCAATTTAGAAATACCAAAACAAGTTTTTTATCGGCTTGTTAAAATATATAGATAGAATATGCATCATTGAACTTCAGATGCAATACAACAACCGTATATACGGTCCCTTCATGGACGGTACATACTTACCTTTCACCTTTGTTGCGGCGATTGTGACCTAATGACTTACCATAGACTACGAATGCGTCATTTTATGAATAACAGGCAGAGAAATTTAACAGTACGAATCACTCGCTACGGCATTTAATCAGTTATCTTGCGGCAGCAATGGGTAGTAAAAGTGCCTTACGATGCGCAGATATTTGAAACGGTCATGGAGCTTACCATTCATATTGTTCTTTGTGTTTGCTATTTGTTTATATTTGTTTATCACTCCTATGCAATCTAGCTTTACTAATTATTATAAAAGTGCAACAATTACTGTGACAGAAGGTGCGGTAGTGTCATCGACAAGTCATAAACATGTAACTAAATCTTTATCGGAATTGGGAAGAATACCGGAACTAAATACACATATACTGTTCTTTAATCGAGTTCCGAAATCCGGTTCAGAGATGCTGGTTCTTCTAATGCAGTGGTTACAGGGACAAAACAATTTCCGACATGTGAGATTACGAGGCGGAAACAAAAGAACATTGAACAGACTGGAACAGGTAAATAAACTCGCCGCGACAAAGTGAAATCGCGATGCATTATGTTAAACTTCTATGGCCTACTTATAGGAACAGTTGGTCGATGAGGTAACAAACGTCATAAGAGATAAAGCGGTGCCACTCACCTTCGATCGACATGTGTATTTTATAAATTTCACATCTTTTCATAAACAGTCGCCCACATTCATCAATCTAATAAGAGATCCAGTTGAAAAATTGATTTCCAGGTACACTAGTGTTGTACTCTTTATATTATAAAGATTTATTATTACTAAAAGTATAATTTTTCATTTCAGATTTTATTACAGAAGAGTTACTCCAAATCCAAGAAATCCAGATCTCAAGTTTGCACCAGCCACTGATTTGGATAGGAAATATTCACAGGAATCTTTAGAAGAATGTGTCAGTTTAAAACTTTCAGAATGCACATTTGTAAATGGATTACCGTACGATTTGACAATACCGTACTTCTGTGGGCAAGATCCTCGATGCATGTATTTCAATGATAAATGGGCTTTAGCTACAGCTAAATCGAATGTGGAACGATATTTTCCAGCTGTCGGTGTACTTGAAGAACTGAATGCAACTTTGGAAGTATTTGAAAATATAGTTCCATATTTCTTCAAAGGAGTCCAGGATATCTATTTTAAAGATTTATTTCGTAAGTTCATTTTAAGGTTTACATCGTTATGAAAGAACAATGACACGAGGACATTTTCTTAAATATCATTATCTTTATTATTATAGAACCGCATCACAATAAAAATAAAAAGAGACCGGATGTAAAAGAATATATCAGAAGCTACTTTAAAGATCTATTCGTGTGCGAATATGACTTTTACGAATGGATCAAGAGCCGGCTGTTTCAGCAACTTCAAGTGATATACGGCAGTAACTCGCATTACCACTGAAGTTACCAAAGATAAAGCAGTATTTGTGTGTAAATATTTTTCTAGCATTGTTATCTGTGTACAAGATTATATAACGGTTATGATTTTAATTCATTGTTTCTTAAAAACATAAACAGTTCATCAATAATTGATCTGACAAAAGCCTGATCAATTATTAATAATAAAAATGGTAGAAAAGAAAATCATATTTAAATAAAGATGAACCAAAAGAACAACCAGGAGCCGCCATCATTTTTTCTTGCTATCCTTGAGACCGGCACCGGCATTGAACTTGAAGAATATAATGTCCCCGTCTTCCACAATGTAGTTACGTCCCTGCTGACGATACTTGCCAGCAGCCTTCGCTGCTGCTTCGCTTCCTTCCTCCTTGAAATCAGTATACTTCATAACTTCCGCCATGATGAAACCTTTCTCGAAGTCAGTATGAATTCTGCCCGCAGCTTGTGGCGCCTTAGTTCCTTTCTGTGAACCAACACACATACGAACGATCAATGCAAAGGTTTGCGTCTCGCGTGATGTTTCGCTGAATTTCATATAGATGGCAGCAGGTATTCTGCTGTGAGAGTTAACTAAACATTAATTCCCAGCCAAAGTTAACATGCTCATAAAGGATTTTGATTGAATGATGTGTTTCCATTTGATGAATAATGTTTCAGGACAGATTACAATTTAATTCACTTTGGTTGAGTTTTACGAAATAATACATGAGAGTGATGCCCGTCCCTGTTGTACGGGCGCACCCTTGGCGCCGACAGACTTTCACGTCGCGTAGTGTGTTCCAGTGAATTAAAAGCAGGCTCATTTTTATGATGGAACGGCACATTCTCATGCAAATGTCGGGAGACAATTTTAAAAGCACCAGGGGCTTAGAGGTAGGTGGTTGATAATTTAGTAGTTCATCCAGCCGACAGTAATGTGCACAACGCCGTTTCCCATTTCAATATTGTACACTCGACCGAAAAGAAATTGCCGACGCAAAATTACCATACTTCATAAATACATCTAACATTAGATATGTACATTTATCTTGAACTAGTGTACTCTAGAGTTGTACTTTGACAAATAGTACAGTATGCATATACAAAGTATTAGTTAGCAATTTCAATTTTACTCAGGCAATGTTAAAGAGATTTTCTCTGAATTTGAGTGTACACAGAAGGATAAAGGAGCGGAAAAGAGAAGAAGACAGCGGGCACAGATGAAGAGAGAGGAAAGAACTATTTACATCGGAACGCATAAATTCTTACAATAGCGGGTACGGGGCTTGCACATTTGCATTAGTAATTTCGCGAATTTCGATGTTGCTTTTTAATATTCCCAAGTCGTACGAACCTGAATTGTCCACGCTTTGACTTCGTCCGTGCCAGAAGTGAAGAAGTACTCCAATTGCAAAGCCTTGTAGCCCTGTATGATAATTTTATCCAGAGCACTGCACAGAAGAAAACAAAAATTATATTCACTACCACCATTGTAGCATAATATTTTATATTAGAAACTTATATAACATGATGATTTTGCAGAAATATTATAACTATAATATAGAGAGTAGATTAGTAATTTCATAAACATGTGTTTATTTGGTAATTTATTTTATATACACATATATAAAGACAGATATTCTCGTATACTGTGCAATTGTCAGACGCAAGCTAACGGTAATGAAAATAATAATTCTCCGTAATAAACCGTAGAAGAAACATTATTATTACTGGTCAGAAATAGCAGGGTCACTGGAAACAACATGATTACGAGTGGAAAATGAATTAAAAGCTATTAGACAGTTCGGACGGTGGCAATTATGTCCGTGACGATGTACACCATACTTTAAAAATCCAGATTAATTGGTGAAGTTCTAATGCCATTGTTTTATGACGACCGCTTGCTTTTCAATGGCGATGCTCGACCAAAAGAGAGATAAAATATAATGATGGCCGGCAATAATCACAATAATTGCGATGGAAGACCCATCTTGCGGCATTCTCTAGTTAGTTTTTTTATTCTGTGAATGACTTCAGACGGTCTTTCGTATTGTCTGTGTGAACCCTGTAATTACAGAGACAGAGGTATTTCAAAATGACGATCACTCACCTGGTCGCTCCGACTTCTTGTAGGTATTTGGCCCGCTCCGCTTCGTCCTCCATCTCCACCAGCTTGTGCTCGAACGCCCCCGAAAATGGAATTATGATGGCACCAGGGTCGTGTTTATCAACCCATTCCTTAATTTTCGCCAACCTAAGATATACTTATATATGTAAAAATTGTACTCTACACAACAACTTTAATTCAGTGCAAAAAATTAAGCTGTATTTTTTCTCTATCCTTATACTATGCCATAAATAGTTGAAAACACGTTTTAGAATAACAGTTTTCAATGGCTTTCATCATCAGATTTCCACAATTACGAAAGAATAACAAAATTACAGGTTTCCCAAAACGATTCCATTGTGTGCGAATATAAACGAGAAACGACACACAAAAGAAATATGTAATTTAGTGATTTTTATAGCAAAATAGTGTATATTTTTCTAATATTTTACGAAACATTTTATCATAGAATATATTTGTATAGGCAAAACGGTACTTTCTTAGGAAACAGTTAGGTTTCTTTTTTGGATGATACAATATCTCAATATCGTAATATAAAACCACAAGCAAGGGGTTATGTGGCGTCTGACACACCATATGCCGTCCATACAATACATTTCACAAAAGATACCTCGATAATTATGAAAACATACACGAAATAAAAGCACAAAAAGCAGGTTGCACAAATGGTGCATGATTTCTGTAAGAAACTATATTCCCACGGAACAGATACAATGTATTTGGAATTCAGAGAAATGATCCGATAAAAGTAAACTGAACATATCATGTTAACGATATGAACGTAGAGATTACGGCATTTGATATAATTGTGTATTTCCATTATGTGCACTACAATGATTTTAAATACATTAAATACAAATACAAAAAATGTAGACATATATAAAATAGAATAGTACGTACATATTGTCAAGTGTGAACGACGACATTTTGTCGCGTCTGAAAGCGAGTAATGACTGGGCGGACAAGGGCGGTACGCAACTAACTTTATTTTCCAAATTAAATAATAATTTGATATTGCTATACACTAATATTTAATCTTCAGCAGAATATATGGGGGATGAACAGTGATCCAATTTTAAATTGACATTAAATCGTTTTAAATTAGATTTAAATTTAATCATCACCAGTTAGGGTGACACGATATTTGAACGGTAATTCGTGTACGCGATACAGATTTATTACGTAACAGCCATTTTATGAAATTCAAATGACGTAATATTTCATGTTTCAATTATCTGACACGGTAAATACTAACTTTTGTTTTTACAAATGTCTAGAGTTTTATAAATTATTAACAAAATAATAGAGTATTACAAAGAAATGAAATGTTAATGCAGTTGGAAGACTTGTTCTCTCAGGAATAATTCGACATTCGAAACGTAAACCATATTGCCATAGCTAATAAAAAACACTTACCATTTGTTCTTTTTCCTAATGTAATCTTTTTCAGAAAGATTGACCAAGTAAATTCCGGGTTTGGAAGTCAAGAACAAATGCTTGTTCAAAATATCAATCTGGAAAAAACACGTACCATTCATCGTTTAAACTGCACATACATAATTTAGATAATACAATTGTTTAGTGAATATTCCATGTAATATTTCTCTGTAACGCAACAATTGATAAGGTTAAAAACACTGAGCATTGAAGGAAGATATGGAAGAAAATTTAGAGGCGGACTGAACTTCTCACGACAAGCGCAACAAGGCATCAACGATGACTCGCAGAAATGCGCGGCCAATCAATCATTCACCAGCGTCCATTCAGATGACAGAACGTTCAGCTAATATCTTCCCGTCCTAGAGCATTAGCATAAACACGTCTTTGAAGACGTTGTCGAATATGCAGGGGTCTCAGATATAAGTAACCGATACATATTTTATTTTATTGGGAACACGGTTTCGATTACGAGTTTCGATTTGATTTTGTTGGAAAAAAATGCTTACCTCATTGGTGTTCCAGTCAGAGAAACGAATATGATTCTTTTCGTCCACCAGCACGGTTTTAACTTTCAGTAAGCAATCCTGAAAAATAAACATTTATATAAGAGATATATTCTAATTTTCAATTTCAATCATTCTTTATATTGATATACGTTAACCGCACTTTTATTCAAACAAATTGTTCATATGATAGTTATTTCAATCCTGAACTCAAGTTACCAACCATAATAGTGACGATTCAATTTTTGAATAATAGTGGTTAACATGCATATATTTTCCTTTCATTTGATAAGAAATGTATATAGGAATAAATAGTGTCGCATTATTGTTTAGTTTTGTGTCATAAAAAGAAACAATTTATCAAAGAGTACGCCAGGCAAGCTATCTATTCGATGATACAGCTAAAGATATATTGTCAGAAAGATGGGGAGACGCTAATGATGGTCACAGCGGGACGCCGCCCCACGGACCGCCCCAGTACAAGGCCTCCCCGTCATTTGTGGTCACGTGCCAGCACTCGGGTCTCGCGCAGGTTCTTTCTGACATGACATTCAGGAAATATTATTAAACAAATGCTTTCAACGTGTTTTGCAACAACAATTTTTTTGCATTAAAATATGAGCAGTTTACGTACACGCAAGATAGCTAAGTGATATTCTGTGTTGAATTTTTTTTCAATCAATAACATTACTTCAAATACAACAGAATTATTGAAAAATGTTATTACGATGACGAGGAATTTACAAATTGCAATTCACTACATGAAAATTTTCCACAATCTGCAGAATTTTAGTATAACCAATCATGATTACAAATCATTACTACACAACTGTGAAATGAATAAAAAAAAATTAATATAAATTGTCTAGATTACCATATATTACAATATCTTTATCCTCTGAATAAGAAAATGTGCTTAAATCATATTTTACAAGATCGCGAAACGTTTGTTAATATAACGATTACATTCGAGCTATGTTTATTAAATTTAGATAAACATAAAGGAATAGATATCAATTCAATTAACGTTTGTAATGTAAGCAATCTGTGTAATATCAAAGTTATGATTTAAGATTGAATTCCATTGCAAGGGCATGACATGGCTAGTACTAAAAGATCGTTCAAGCACGTACACCGGTGTGAGAGACTAATTTGATCACAACAATGCTTCGTGTTATATGCTGGAGGTATCGGTGACGGAGGTCAGAGGAGGTGTTGCACCCTGGCGAGTCGCCCCGCGATCTTAATGGGATCTCGAGGGCCCCACACGGCGTGCACGCTCATGGGGCCCGTGCCGTCGGGTCCATGATTAAATAACACAAGTGAGAAAATAAAGGTTCTGATGATACGAGATTAGATGTTTCATAAGTATTTATTACAATTATACTTTCATTCACTCAATTATTTTCTACTCATTTTAGAATAAGTCTAATGAAAATTATTAAAATTACATTTGTATTTAATTACGAATCACTCATAATAGTATTTACAACATGGAAGAAACAAATATTTTATTTTTTTGAAAAATCCATGCAACTTACATATTCAGGCTTCATTTTTTTGTCAGCTCCACGGCCTACTGTACGTTCGAGTTTGTCCAAGTTCTTCATCAGTTGTTCTTCGTCCTTTAAACGTAATTCTTCGAAGATGATCTCCAAGTCACGCACCGGATTTACATCACCTTCCACGTGCGTCACGTCGTCATCATCGAACGCTCCTAATTTCGTAGATATTCAAATTAGGATACCAGCCAATTAAACGTTCATAAAAACACAGGCATTTCATTTACCAACGACAGAAGCGCTTGTTTTTAAAATTAACGATGCCTTAATTAGATGAAATGCGAGGTAGCTAGTCAATGAATATGATTTATTGCATTCATAATTACAAATTTTGCATAATATTATGACGGTTTTAAGGCCGATGCTAGCCGGAGGTCTCTCAGTGTGGTCCTACGCGTTCTTATTCATTAAAATTTATTTTTTGTTTCGCCGGAATCTGTCCGTGGAAGACGTGTCTGATAATCAATTATTCTTTGTTATACACAAGACGCAACACAATGAAAAAATATATCTTCTTCTACGCAAAAAAACCTTGTTAAAAATTCCTTGTGTCACATAATTCAAATAGAATTGAATATAATTTATGTTATATATGTTTCAGTGAAACATGAAATTGCTATGACCTAACTGCTGAACTTCTTGGAAATCTGAAGTACTGAAGAATCTAACAAATGAAACATGGACTTACTGCACAGATGGAAGATGGCATCGCAGGCACTGATGTGCGAAAGGAAAGCATTTCCCAGACCCTGTCCTTCGGAGGCACCCTTCACGAGGCCGGCAATGTCCACTACGTTGAGGAAGGCGGGCACCTTGCTGTCAAATTGAATAAACATTTCGTTAACAAAGTTGGGAACGAGTTACACAACAACTTCTATTAAGATAGCTAATAATTTAAGTGAATGGAAGCGAGTTAGCAGGTAGCGGCGGAAGGAACTTCAGAGCGTGGTGAATATGTATGAGGGGTGTGTGATTAACAGCTTGAAATTAATTGTTAAATATTCAGGGTCCCTGGAAAACGGGCTTATATTAGACGATGTTACGGGTAACGACTTACGGGATCTGCCTTTGCCTTTGATCGCAGAAGTTTACTGTGTCTCGATTTACATACACGAGTACAAATAACTTCAGTATTCAGCCACCGAGAAACCCACTGATGTTCAATCTACTGGAATATATATTGTACAAGAACCTATTTACTTTCCGCAATGTCTTCTCTTCTTCTAATGATTATATAACAAAATTTTATTCCTATTTATGTACGAAAAGACTAAATTAGATTTTATGTTAAACTACAACAAATATTCTTCAGTTTTCTTAATGTTGTGTGAAATATCCTAGCAGAACATGAATAGATACATAAACTACTGATTTTAATACTGTTACGATGGGTAGTAGTGTGTGTAAACTATTTTACTGCTGTATAAAAATTCCATGAACAAATGCGGTACTCATGTATCTGCAGTATGAAACATACAAGCACGTTTTCCAGTCACGCAGTATAATCTTTATAGTGAGCAACGCGCGCGACTTCCTCGACAAAGGACTACTGAATCTGAATTGCAGATTTCAGTCAAGAGCGTCGCCACAGTCGTTTCAGTTAATGCACAGTCAAAAGCCGGCGACATTTTCCCCTCAATTTTATTTTATGAAGTCGCGGCCGTGGAAACGCGGTCGCCGAAAAAAGACGACGATCTAAAAGCGAAAATAGCAAATATTCAAATGGCGGACGTTGAATAACTTCTTGTAAAACGGGGAGACGCGCACCGTTCCGAGCTCGAGTTACACGACAGCCCCGACAACGGGAAATCATTGCCGGAGACATAAATTACTTTTTTCCCTCGGCAAATTAAGAGGCGAACGTAATTCTTTTTAGAAAAATAACGGTTTTTTTCTTCTTCTTTATGGCATAGCCATGAAGTACGTTAAATATGTGATATTTTCCTCTTGTTATTCATTTGGATGGGTAAATAAAATAAAAAATATAAAACTATAATGACCAAAGGAAATAACTTACTTACATTTGTGGAGATTGTTTTTATATAAACTACGGTTTATTCATATTACGTTGTAAATATAACATTTGAAAGAATCAAAATAGTTTCTACGTTAAAATTTCGGAAATAACTGAAGAGTATATAATACACACAAATAGAAGATGGCGCCGTGTACCCTATTCTGTTAGCAGTAAAATACATTAGTGATGGAATCAGACGATGCACCCTCCGAATCAATCGTTCCTTGTATAATCAGAACGCATCTAGTGTGTTTATGGCGAAATACCACGCCAACATTAGGCAATATTTTAACTAAATGCATGCATGCATGACAACGACATCCTGCTTTCCAGATTCTTATCTACATTAACATGGACATTACCATATTCTTCATTGGCTTTTCATATACTCAACTTATAGTTGCCAAGGAAAATTCAATTTGTCGAAAGTTTTAAACTGTATTGGCACCGTTTTAATTAACATCAATATATGATATTTTGCACGACAATCACATATGGAAAAGAAAAAAATATTCGAAAGCATTTCCCTTTGATTTCTGGAATTATATTTAAACTGTAGTGATTTCGCAACACAGTATAATACTAAATATTAACTCGAACTAAACCACAAAATTAATTTGATCAAACATTTCAGCGAAATTGGTATGTTTAAGAAACGAATGCTATGACTAAAATACGGAATGTCTAAGGCAATTTAAAAGAATTCAATTTACGTAAAATATTAATCAATTTTGTGAAAAAAAGGAGCAAGATAGGGGTCACATTAGTGGGGTAATTTCCGACCGGACCGATGATGAGAATTAGATACAGATAACGTTTACACGTAACGGCGCCCGACCGGCGCCTACAAATGACTGACAAATTGGCGCCACCCTCATTAAATTACACTACCATCCACAAACAACAAGCACGGCTACCTGCCGTACATTATATTGTATTATATACAGACACACACACACGCACACATACACGCACGGGTGAACTCTGTAGCTGCTACCATCATCATCTTGCGACGACCCAAATCATTACATCAACATCTTTACCGACGGGCCGTGTCATTATTTCGTCATCTTCAAGATGTATTAATCCTTTCGTCGGCTTTCCGAAACGCGCAAAGGAATTTAAATTTCTATATTGATGATATTTTGATTGTTTTCACTTACGAATAAATGGAATACATTTTCTCTTAATAAACGAAAATCTATCTCGATGAATTCTCACATTAAGTAAATTATTTTAAAATTGAAACAGACACGCAGGAGTAATGTTATTTTATTTATATATGTTAATTTACTTCAGAACTAGGTATTTATGCTGTACATTTAAATAAATAACATTACAACATATATAATATTTTAATTAATATTCTTTTCCAAGAAATTCATATTAAAATGTGTCAACCGTACGGCAAATAAATGTAATTTGTAAATGATGTGTTCGTATAACAACATGAAATGGTTGTATATTACTCTGTCCGCGTAATGTATAGTTTCTGGTGACAAACTAAATATTACTGAATACTTGCAATAACTACAATAATTCGTAAATAAATATCAACTACGTATAGAGTAATGTTATATCATCGGAAGTTGTGAAAAGTATCGCGAAATAGTGGATAAGAGGTATCAAGTACGATAAATATAATATGCTGATGATATGTCGATGATGTTGCGTTCGTATAAAGATGCAACAGTATATAATGTGTATACTTTAAAAAGCATTATTTTAATGGCAATATAAGAGCATGTCAGAACGGCGACTAATAAAATGTTTGTAATCGTAATTTCACGGTGATTCTTCGAAATAATGAAGAGTTTGCAATCGCTCTTCTCTGTCAACAATTCTATTAGAGTCTGAAGTAAGAGAGAGAGTTAAACGCCCTCTGAGCACGTAAATAAGAGGACACCAACCGACATTCTCATTACTGGCCGACTTCAATATTCACAGAATGAAAACAGAAAAATGAAAATTACAAACAACATAATACTGACTCACTGTAAAACGTTGCACACTCGAGATGCACGAAGCTAATAGCACGCGTAAACGATATCTAGAAGTAATTTTATTTAACCCGCATCCATATGAAATCTTTACGACTTTAAAAATACGTTTGTATGTATTTCATTTGCTAATTTCAAATATGCACGCGTAGATAATTAAGTTATAAGAAATTAGTAACATTACAGACACTGGCTAACGACCGTATTTAGCATAAAAGTCTGTATTTAGTAAAAGCATTGTACATTCCGTTTTCTCGTTAATCTTATTGCTTTTTTAAATGTATATTTATATAGTTAGAGAATTCAAATATAGTTTCGTTTAAGGAACAGGACGTATGCGTACATACAGATATTTGGATTAATTTGTATCATATGTAATAAAGCATATTTAGTAACTCACCTGGCTGGCTTGTAGTAATTACAGAGGTAGTCAAAACGTGCATCAGGGACTGGTACTCGACGTGCCTGGAACAACCGGACATGATAACACTGGGAACTGTCAGTCACAGGATGACACAATGACACGTCATCACGATATTATACACATAAACATTTCAGTATTTAGTACAGAGCACAAAGGCAAATCACCATGGAATCGAATACTCGCAAGCTACCGGTATAAATGACACCATGCAACTGAAGCATGTATTCGACAGAGGAGTCAGAAGTTTCTGTGTACATAAACACAGGGTACCCGCGTACCTATTTATCTGAAGCCCAATCACACACTCACATATATAATCGAAATAATATTACAGCTGTATGAAATGACAGGTTTTCATTTTTGTTTCACACGGCAGCATATATTAACGTAAGCAACCAAACGTACAGAAGACACAGAAAGCAACAGTATATTCCTACTAGACTACCATTATCGTTCAGTTACGTAAAGTTACATAAAGAAACAATAATACAATTATATATTTACTTATTAAAGATACACGTGTATATGTATCTTATTTCCAATAAAAACAAAAGTAAAATATCAATAAATCAAAATATAATTTGCTCTGTATTTAAATAATAATACAAGTAGTTACAATAAATAATTATTAAACTAACCCATCCCTGATACAGTTGATGGAAAACTAATATTATCAAATATCATATTAGCCAAACTACACAAGAAAGAATCAGTGGATGTTTTAGATGCAAACGTTCGTTCTTCAGAAGTGGAATGTTTAGAAGAATGTTTACTATCTTCGTCATTATCACTAATTTCCAGCTGATTATTATCCAAATTAATTTTACTTTTAACGTCTATTTTATAAACATCTAAACAAATGAACGGGCTAGGCCGATTTTTAAAATAACTGATAATATCTTTAAATTTTCGGCATCTATCATCAAAAGTTAGTGTTGCTTTTTCATAGATCGGAAGAATATCTTCGGATAGTTTCGGATTTTTACGTTTCATAAATAATGCAATATTTAATAAAGCTGATTGGGCAACAGTTAATCCAGGAAGATAAGGTCTATGTATTTCTGTATTCATTACAGCTTCCATTAATAACTTAGCAACGAACTGTTCCAAATACCCCAGAGTAGGTAATTGCTGCATATCACCTAACTCTAAAGGTTGTAGATTTTTGAAATGTATAACTTTATCATAATATTTCATAGGCGTTTCCATAAATGTATTCATACATTCTTCAGAACAAAATAGATAAAAATTGTTCTTATAATATACTGAGTATTTAACCAATCCTTTTTTCATAATTTGGTTTGGTTGATGATTCCAAAATGACACAATACAGAATCCATTCTCATAGGCTGGTTGTGTTACAAAATCTTGTCTGATTATAGGTAGATCTTCAGGCAAAAGTTTAGTATTTTGCGGTGGAATATATTTCAGTGGATTCATCAAGAACATATTAATGTGAGCCTTGCAAATGTAAAAGAAATCATTTCGGAACTGTATAACACAAGTGCGATCAGGATGTTTCCCACAGAAAACTAAATTATCATCGTAATACAAACATAACGGACAATAATTTCTAAATATACTTTGTTTCATAAGAAATTCCAGCGGAGTTACGCAAAGTGATTTCATTGGATGTGCCATTACGAAATGTTTATGTTTAAGATAAGAATGAAAATATTTCCAAATTGAAAATGTTACATCCTTCGCTTGAACCCACAAATGCCATTTACTATCCTTGTTGTAAATCGAATATACATTTTCATATTCTTCCTGTAACCATTCACGAAATTTTTCAGAATATCTCTTCCATTCATTATATTTGTATTTTAGAGTTATAAACGAGTACAATGAAATAAGTTCCCGCTCAGATTCTGAATCAGAACTTCCCTGTATCTGTTCTTGAATTTTCACTCTATCATATCCTAAGGTAGAACTTCGCCTTGATTCGCCAGCTACAGTTTCGTTGTACAATTTAACAGATTCTGTTTCAAGCCCTTCCTCTAATTTCTCAATATTTTCTTGAATGCTGACTTTCAAACTGTCTTTCCTTTTGTTAGCATTATCTATCTTATTTTCTTCAAAATTATCTTGTATTTTGTCAATGCTACCTTCAAAATCACTCTCCAGTTCGCCAGTTTTTTGTACTTCAGTTGTATTACTCGCCATTTCTTCCCTATCAGATAATGATACATAACTTTCTATAAATCTATCGAAACTAGCTTCAATATACATATCTGCAGACTGTGATGCTAAACTGTTGTGTAATTTCTCAGCACTGGTTTGACTGTTTAACCAATTTAATTCTGTCTCTAAACATTCCTGAATCTTTTCATAATTAGCATGAACATCAAGTATGATGTGAGGGATAATTCCTAGGGCAATGAGATGTTTCATTTCGGCTTGACTACTTGGAAAACCGTCCAAAACAAACCCTTGACAAATACTTTTACCATCTAATGTCAAAGCTTCTACTGCCTTTGCTGACATCTCACTAGTAACACACCAATCATTCCGTAAAACTGTTTCTATATTTTGTGCTAATACAGAGTTTTCCATGTGTTTCTGAATGTAACGAATAGCTTTATTCTTTGAAATCACTTTCAAGTGAAATTCTTGCTGAAATCGCTCCGCTAATGATGTTTTACCAGATTTTGGTGGACCGATTATTAAAATTTTCAAAGGTATCAGAGGTAATTTGTAATCTTTATTGTTTGTATATTTCAATGGATCATGTTTAAATTTATCAAGACTTTCTTTTCCAACCAAAAAGTAAATATATCTTCTGTGAATAACAGGAAAAATGTCTGACTGAAATACTGCAGGTAAATACATATGTATCGGATTGATTTTTTCGTAAACTTGTACAGGGCATGTTCTACCAAATTTGCTCATAAAGAAAAATCCTTGTTCCAATAATCTCTCGGCTATATCAAGTGATATTTCATAAACTCGTTCGAAAAGTGATTTATTTCTGAATTTATATTTTTCTGTTTCAATTATTACCTGATTTAAAATTTTTCTCGGACTATTAGTTACCGTATCAAAGTTTAAATAATCGATATTTTCTTTTTTTAATAAATCAATTATGCTATCGAAATATGCAATGTCTCTTGCAAAACAAGTGTAAATTGAATTTTCAAGTCGTTCTTTTGCTTCCTGTTCATTTTCCCATTTGTCATCGAACTGGGGTTCGGGCATTTCTTCATCTAACAACATATTAATTTGTTCTAAATCCTCTTTTTCTTGTTCCGGATCATAGAAAAACAAATCCTCCTCATACACATCTAATTCTTCAACAATGGTTTCCAGTGGAATTATAGAACTTTTAGAATCAACTGGAGTTGTAAATATTCGTTTATTCTCTGACATTTTAGTAAGTTTCGCTTCTTCGCATTTTTCATTAGCTAAATAACACAATCGTGCATATCTTTCTTCTTGCCATTTATTAAATATTTCTTCATTTTCTAATTCTTTCATACGTTTAAGTTCATTAATTTCGGTCTGCCATTGCTTAAATTTTATAGGAAATACACGACGATGTACTTCATCTTGAGACACTGCGAAATGAATAATTATATCGGGTATGAAAAAGTTTGATGTCATAACTGACACATCCGATGGACAATGAGGAAAATTATCCAAGATGAAACCAGTCTCAGTGTATGGTTTATTAAACCAAAGAGCACGTAAAACATGTTTGACTTGATCGTTCGGTAAGGGAATATCATTTTGCCAATAATCTCTTAACATTTCCAATTGTTCCTCAGGTAGTTTGTGAATATTTTTCCAATTTGGATTTAATAATACATCATCAATATCATTTGATGAATTTGCATTGAAGGAAGCTAAAAGCGATGTATCGTAATTAACATAACATAAACCAAAATTCTGTGCAAGTTTTTTAGCCAATGTTGTTTTGCCACTGCCCGCAACACCAGTGATACAAATTCTTGGTGGTGGAAATTTATCTGGCGGATTTTTCTTTAAACATTCAGGTGGATCAATTAAAAATTTATTTAACGATACTTGATTCGAGAAAAAATATAGTTTATTTTCATATCGTGCAGCGAAATTTTCTTTTCCTTTCCATAATACGTTGTAATGATTGAAAGCAACCGGGCAATAATTGGCAGTGTCTCCAAGTCTTCGATTTTCCATAAAGAAATTATCCGAACCTTGAAAATCATCTTCATCTTCAGCCTTTTGTTCCTCGCCATAATGCATGTCATTATTTTTCTGACGCATTTCTTCAAAATCTTTCTTCTCTTGCAAGCGCTCATCTTCGGTAAAAATAGAAGCTGTTCTTCTGTACCGATCCTCCAAAGTAATTATACTTTCTTTTAATAAATCATACATCGATTTGTAGGCTATATTGATTTCTATCGGACTATTATCACACACATTTCTCAAATAATTTTGAGTTTCTAACCAGTTTTCATTAAACTGTACTAAACTTTCCGCAAAAGCTTTATTCTTCTCCTCTTTAATAAGTTCGTCGTCTACTACCACATCTACTACAGTCATCTTTTTCATATCCCCTTCACTCACCACATAATTCATGAGATCTATTTTTGAGCTAGAAACGTAAATTTGAACCTTTTCTGATTCTGCAATTTTACCCATATTGAGAAAAAATGATTTGAAATCACGAAAAAAACTGAAATCCTCTTTAGCATGTTTAGCTATAAGAAATTTATTGTCTGGATCGTCATCTCGTAAACAAATGATATCGTCGGCAAAATATTTAGGTCCTAGAAGTGTTAGATATTCTACATTTGGTGGCATACCATCAATTATCCATCCACCTCGCCGGGTAAACTTTGCATAGTTTATATCTTCGATTTCTTGTACGGTCGCTTTCATCAAATCCACTTTTTCTTTCATTGTTACACTTATATCTAGAACAGGTTCTTCATGTATAGCATTTTTAACGAAATTTACAACAAATGCATTAGATGTGTCTGTTATTGGTGTTTCATCCATTAATTCTGGTGGTAAATAATCGATGATTTTATCAAAATCATCTGTAAGTGAAGTAATCAAAGAAGTTTCGGACAGAGATGGTAAATGTAATTTGCTTAATTCCGAATCTAAATCAGAATTTTTGCGTGAAATATTAATATTATTTTCGTTATTTTCATTTAGCTCTGAATTGTTATTTTCCATGGAAGAGTAATAGTTGCATACTTCTTTCAATAAATCATTTGCTTTATTCTTCCACTCTTCTATTTGTTCTTCTCGTATTTGTTGATGTTTTTCGTTTAAAATCTTAAGCGCTTCAGCGGTGGCTGTTGATCGTACATTCTCTATATGTTCGTAAATTTTCTTCTTTTTATAATTTTCTTCCATTTCTATAGGATTCAATATTTTGCAATCGAACAAAATTGAAAGGCCTTTCGCGACAACTGTTTTACCTGCCAACGTCGGCCCCATTACCCAGATTCGACCAGTCGGTTTTGGTAAGATAGGCAGTAGATATGGCCGTGGATTTCTATAAAATTTTAACAGGGAATCTTGATCTGATAAAAAGAATATTTTATTCAAAAACTGTACTGCTAATTTATGATTCCCAATTTTAATTTTTCCTTTTTTTAATGCAACCGGACATTTGAAACCCCAATTTGACAGTTGCCATCTAAACATAGATCCTACTGTGAAACGATTACGTAATTCATAGTAAATTTGTTCTATGTTCATATTGTGATACTCTGAGACAGGTTTTTCAAATTCTCCAATTATTTCATCATCAAAATCTCCAGCCATTTCATCTTCATCCCACAATTTTTTGGGAATCAAAACTGGCTGGAATGCGAGTGTTTTTAACCGCATACGTACTACATTAAACATTTTCATTGGCGACAAACGACCATCAACTTTAATAAAATACTGTGGATCATGAGTTAATAATTTCTTTTCAATAAGCGGATGTACTTGTAGATGATACTGATATAACTGTGATGAGATATTCTTTCTAGAATTCAAAGGCACCTCCATTACAGTATTATTGGTACGAGTTATATCAATTTCCTTTTCATTTTCATTAATCGAACTATCTATATTGCTAGATGATGCAATGAATGATTCTGTGTCTGTATCTTTATATAAGTCATTATTGACATCAGATTGATCATTAGTTCGTTTTTTAATCACATCAAGATCGTCGCACATGACGTAAATTATAACAAATGGATCTTTAAACAATTTAAATAAAAATTCCACTTGAGCATCCGGTTCAGATAAAAATGACTTGAAATTGGTTACAATATTGATATCCGGACCAAGATCCAAATCATCTTCTAGATTTATTTCTTCTTCTTTTTCTATCTCAATAACTCCAGCAACATTTGTATTTTCATTTGAATCTGACACATTTGTAACAAAATTATCTTGATCCGTTTCAACAGGTAATAAATCTAATTCTTTAACTGCAAAAACGTCGGATTCCGAAGTGGGAAGATCGTATTTACTATCAATATTTGACAGCATGGGAAATCCGCTAATGACATAACCGCGATGTTGAGCTGTTTGACTTTTAACCCGTTTTTCAACAAGACGTAGCAAGATATCAGGACCAATAACTCGTCCATTTTTTAAATTATATTCAATGTATTTACCTGTTTTCGTTCCTGACGAAATTTCTTCACTAATTACCGATTTCGGACTGATATAACGACATTTCCAATAATCAGATAAATGTCGAGCCAGTTCTGTTTCGCCTATTTCCGGTTTTCCAAGAATTAAAAATGATACCGGACTAGATGTTAAATATTGTACTTCAGTATTATCTTCACAATATGAATCAAGAGATATACATTTAGTTAATTTCTGTTTCAAATCTTTTAGCTGTTTTATCTTTCCATTGTAATGTACATCTTCTGTGTGAGGATAAAATATTAAAGGACTTGCATACGTTTCGAAAAATTGTGTACTTTCATGTTCGTCTTGTTTAATATTTGGCCGAAATACGTACGGAAGATACTTAACATCATAAATTACTGTTTGACTTATTTTCGCATTAGAAAGTTCGACATTTTCTTGAGAAATTAATTGTGTAATTTCTGTCATTTTTCACGAGTTGACAGTTTATAAAGCAATATATGAAATGTAAAATAAATGAATGTGCATTCACTGATATTACTATTTTATATTAACTTAATAAAATAATTTATTCAATGTATATGTGTATGTGTGTATATTGTGAGTAAACATATTTTTTACCGCCTAGACTAAAGAAACATGCATTTCTACGTTTGATACGTACCAGGGTTAATTCTGTAGTGTAAATAATATTGAGAAAAGTATTATAAATTGTGCATTCAGGTTATATGACAGTAATTATCCCTGATTCGCATATCGTAGTATATGTAACTAAATTGGATACTTATTCTCATTCGGGTTGATGGTACAGAATGGAAAGTTCTCAGCGGCAGCCTGACTCTTGGTGAGCACGTTGAAGAAGGTCGACTTGCCAACGTTCGGAACACCGACGATGCCGACACGCAAGTTGGTGCCGACACGGCCGATCAACGGCTTCCTCTCCGGTTCTTCTACCTTCTTCGGGGGCATCCTGTAACGATGAGATGGATAAGAAACTGGAGGAATATGAGTACGTAAGCACCAAGTACGTTAGTGAGTTAAATCTGTCGATGATCTCCAGACATAATTTACGAAGAGGTAAGCATGCGGGGTCGGGCCGCGGCGGACTCTCGTTCACGTAAAACGTATCATTTGCAAAACTGCGTCGATCAGCGTGTTATTTTGCTTATAAACATACGCTGCGCCGATGTTAAATCTTTGTGTATAAAATTTATGATGGGCTTTAATTGCGCACGAATGTGCATATTTTCGAAATTTGAGTGTTTTTATGGTAAATATAACAGTTATAGCACGGCCCACGGGGCATCCGGCAACAATTTCACGAAGATTATACCGGTGTTTCGAGCCGGTTCTACCCTGCAATAACAATTCTTCGGTCTGATATCAAATGTGGTTAGTTTTAATCGAACTGTCTCGATATTCAGAGCCAAGCGCTGCCCTAATGACGGACTAGCGCGCCTCGCGCACTGCAATTTCAAATTAACCACTGACACAGGAATCGGTATTAATGTAATTATCGATGCAACTGCCCCGGGTCAACAGAATACAACAGCGGTCATTTCAAGACGAACCGGAGCGAAGCGGTACTCCATAGCTCAGTCTCAGACGCGAAACGCGCGAGCTATTTAATATGCAAATAGAACTAGTAGGTACCTACGCATCCATCGTCCCTTGCCTCACTTTCCTCCAAATCAAATCACTCATTTGATCGGTGGTAACGTTCTCTGATCAATAATAATATGTCCAGAGCATATAACTAATCGTAAAACATTTCTATTTATCAGGTTCAATTTAAACTTTGCGCTATCCGAATCGTACACAGAATTCTCTACAGATGTCACTAGTTGTACCACACGGCAACGTTAGACGTCAATACCATGACAGATTGTTACAAAATTTGCCGAAATTGTTTATACTATTAACTACACTAAATGATCACTCAAATAATACATATAAATGAAATTTTGTTCGTGCGATACTAATAAAACAACTAGAAAGTTGTTAAAATATCATTATAAAAACATAACCTACACAGTTGCATGCATGAATGTCCTTATATTTTACGATAATATGTACATTTACAAGTGAATCTATAGAATATATACTAAAATTAACTTTTGTATTTCAAAAGAAAATACTTACTTTATTTAATATTCGTCACAGATTAATATATCACACACTTTAAGTTCACTAGTAACTCGTGGTGGTCCACCGTGCACAGCACAGCTGGTGAGAGAAACCGGTCATGCGGATTGGGTTGCCGAACAATAGGGGTTATTTTTTATAAATAAGTAATATTTCTAATAAGAGAAATAATATTAAATAATATTATGCAATTTGTTTCAAGTTTGTTCCAACATTTGTTTTTTATAACTGAATATATGAAATATATTATCTAAATCACTTATGAAATTATTCAAGTAATTTAAAAATTGTTCACATGCCTAAGCTGTTTTAAAAAGGCATTAAGATCAAATAAGGCACGATGTACGCTTTGCTTATAGAATTAAGTTAATATCAATAATGACGCATATTACATGACGGGCGTATACAAATTTTCTACGTACAAACATAATTTAGGCCATTACCAATAGCGTATATTGTAGTAACGGCAAAGAAATATTTAAATTAATAAATTACAGGCTTCGGCATATTATTGACGCGTGTTTTACAAGAAGTAAACGTCCCTAGCAAACAGAGACGAAATTGGCATGTACGATCATTTATATGGCCGAAAATAACATACCTGGCAACAGCAAATTGATCTAAGATATTATAATGATAGTACAATTTATCCATCTAATATTCTGTACATTGTTCGAATTTCTGAAATAGATATCCGAGATTTCAACTTGTTATATAAATCTGTGGACATATGTAATACCACCCTTCGAGGATACATAAAATATAAAATGGCACTTAATATTTTTTCCAGATTTGTTTCGAGCGCTCATTAGCTAATGCGACCATGTGTTTTAAAAAGGGTTTAGCATTTCAAGGAAAAGCACTAATTGTTATTTTGGCAAATTTAATGACTGTTCTAAGAAGTTGTTTTTTGTAAGTAACAGCAAAATATTTTTTGCGAAATTATTTAATAGTGCCTAGCGTAGTAATAGATTAAATTTCAATAAAGCAAATATTGAAATAATATTTTTGTATTTGAGGAAGCGATAGACATTATTTATGAACACAGAGAGTATGGTATGTTTCAGTTATTATCAAGTAACACACTACAAATGCGCAAAACTGTAATTAAATATCTTCTTTTTCTAGAAAATATATCACTTATACATTCCACTGAGCTATTACTTGGAATGATATATAGTGGCAGGCTCAAATTACTGATTGAGATGTCAAGTTGAATGCGGGCGTTGTCGACAACCGATGAAAACCGCAACCGATTGTAAGAAACAATCTTTTGTATAAGTGCGCAACACGCGACATTGTGCACATCCGGTGTGAACGTGGACCCTTCACTGACGGCCTGATGTGCGCGACAATGCCAACCAACGTTGTTGCAAGTTCTTCCACACAATGCATCCTCTGGGTGCCTTTACTGCTGCACCGACAGGAAGTGGCTAACGACAAATGTATTTGTTACATATTCGAACCCGATACGCTTTCGGGTACTAAATAGCACATTGCAGACGTCTTATTCTTGTAGAAAACGGTTACTTTTCATAGTTACCATTGTCGGTTTTATGTAATGTTAAATTTGGCATGAAGACATTCCTGTATTATTGATGATGATGTATGTGAATTTAATTTTTAGAGTATTTCTGTTATGTTTAGTATTTTAATAATAATTTAATTATACATTAGTATATAAAATAAAAACTATAATAATAATTGTTTCACAGTGCATGTTCAGGTAATGAGTATTTCTTATGAAATTATGTCAAGATGTTTGATGTATAGTAATGAAATTAAGTTTACTTCAGCCTGTTTCACAAGTTCTGTATATGTATATATAAAATTTATTTTATATTCTATTATTTACGGAACAAATACGATAAGTCCTCGTTCCGGGTAACAGAAAGAGAACCTTCCCATGCATAACAAAACGTGCGTGTAGCAAAACAGTGTGTGTACTTGTAACAAATAAATATATTTTTGTGCACAGAGAATAGTTCATGTTGTATGTATTGTGATGGAAGAGGGAGCGCTTATAATACTCGTATAAGAGTTCTTCCTTCCGGTTCGCACATGGTCACATGTGACAGGTCGACTCCACCTACACACGCACATGGATACGAATATTCGCACATGCATATAACGTACGCAGTTCAACAATACATAGATGAAAGAACTCGCTATAAGGTTACAATACAGCTGCCGTAACACCTACTCGTTATTTTGGTGTCCTCTTTTATATGATTTTGATGTGGGGGGCACGGCACGCGTGCCCTGTTTGCCTAAACAAGCCCCCGCGTTGTTGCAGACTACGCCCTCTCCATGTGCTACGTATAAAAGAAATCCCGTCAAAATATATAATTATGACTAATTTTTATGTCAATAAAACATAATGAAATAACCGTGAGATGTGTCATTGTGTTCCCGTTTGTACACGCGTGTGTTGTTAGTACATGTCACCAGATGGCAAAGATTCTGTCACCCTTGATACAAGAAAGTTCCTGTTTCCATACTCACCAATATGCTTTTGTGAATATGACGGCTGTTATAATGATTTTATTGTGTTGATTTAGCCAAACATGAAATCGAGATGAAATGATCGGAAATTATGTTTTCTACTAGTTCAGGGAGGCATATCATATGCTCGTCTATTTCAGATTGGTATCATTTTTGGTCCAAATGGTTTTCAAGAAATTACTGAATTGTGCTTCATTATCTACTGTACTGTATTCTTGTAATAAAAAACCATGAATATATTACGTAATATTATATGCACTATTTTACATTAGCTGAACTAATTAACGTATTATATCTATCTATTCAATTGATCGTAAACGTCATGTATTCTCTATTAATAATAATCATTTTTATAAGTTCACTCAAGTAATTGAAACTACATAATGAAAATCTTATCACACTTTTTCTTCTGTTTGGTGTCGACAGTGTGGGACCACACATGTGTCTGTCAGAATGGACCAATTAGACACTTTATCCGTGTCTGCTGATTGCGAATTCTTGGAATGTGACGTTGTCCAGAAGCAGAGCGCCTCGTAAAATGGTTCTTTGACTTTTGGTTCGTCGGGCCGACGTTCGACATGTTAACGATGCAACAAGGATTTGCCATAAATAATATGATAGAATGACGTTCCTTTTCCAAAGTGCCGCTCATAGTCCTTGTAAAATATTATTTTTCTAACTAATGCATAAATAGTTCAGTGAAGTTTAAATTTAAAGATTGTATAAATGTAACTTAAATAAAAATAAGATTTAATATAAGTTAACAATTAACTCAACATATATCTATTTTAAATAAAATAATGAAACTGATTTTATAAACAATTATTTCACAATAATAATTTACTGTAATATTTTATTAACATGCAATTAATTGTATCGAATATGTTGGTGCATACAAGATAGTAATTGTAAAATAACTGAATTTAAAATTCATTACACGAAATTCGGTTAAATAATTTAGGGCCGTTTGCTGGACGGTGCCAAGACGTCAACTCTGATTCTCTGACCCCATCAGCTATCTGATTGCGGGGACCAGGACTGCTGACCCTCTCACCAACACCGATATCTCATTTTCATGCTAATCGAATAAGCCTGAGGCCATACCCGTCCCAAAATCTAATGCACGGAAAACGACAGTTTGTTTTAGATATTAAAACCTTTTAATAGCATCCGATAGAAAATAATTATGTTTTTAATTATATTTGTATAGTGTGTAACTTTGGAGAACAAACGTACCTACATGGGTTGATGATGATAACAATGAATATAAATGATGTTGATTTAGACATTTTTACTTCTCTTATAATACATACAACGATAATATACCTACATACAAGTATATGTAAAGTTGTGATGTAAACGATAATCAGATGTGAGTAGAATTGTTGACACGGGACAAGCGATAAAGCATGTCCATTGAATATCACTGTGAAAAGACAACTCTTCACACATCATTACCAGAGTCGTAAAGAATTATCAGCAATTATCTACGTCTTTTCTAGTTCTTTATCTGTAAACAGGGAAGGTAGGCAGAGAAAGGCTACGGTTAGTTTTGTGTCCCATTACATACACCTCCAGTACAAAAGCGAGCCACACATTTCTGTAGTTTTTATCTGGTTGGAACACCTTTTTATGGAGCTCATTATTGCGTCCCGGTCAGTCAGTCAGTCAGTCAAAGCCAGCTAGCTAGCTAGAAGAGAAGCTGCGGTCAGTCCAGCAAGTGACATGTGTCAGCAAGCCGTTGTACAACGGGGTGGCGCCGCAGGGGCCCCATTGTCTACTCTGCCCTTAGTTACACTTTAAATTTAATTCTTGAAAGGCGCCAACGAGGCGCGGCTCCTTTGAACCAAACAATTTTACTTTTAGCCGACACACAAGTTCAAATCTCGCTTTGAACGTTTTCAAATTTCTTCCTCCGCGGTTGGTTTCGCTCTCTTTTTATTTGGGATAAGTTACTTCCTTTTAAAATGATAAACGACTCAACACTCCCACGTACCAACATCAGTTTACATCGGGACTTAAACTGTTCGTTGCTACATTGTATGTGAAAGTTCGTTGGCACGCCAGTGATTTCAGATTCTGGTACAATATGGACGTGTTGGTTTAAAGTTATAAGCAAAGCCGACGTTAGGGCAAATTCGATTCGGTATTTAAATTATTTTTTCTTTCGATTAGTGAACCGGCGCCTCCCGGCTACTACATCTTGTTCCGTAAAAGTCATTAAGCTAGAAATTAGTTATTGTATACTTTGTTCTAACTGTGGATTGTTCTCCTGGAAATTAAAATACACAATTTGGGCTGGTACAATGCCAATGTTCTTAATTATATATTAATTTGGTCTCGGTTTAGACAAGATTTAATACAATCTTCTTCTTGGTATTGTTATCTATTTTATTTAGGAAAATTATTTATTACTAGTGCAAAATCCAATAGGTATTTCTATAATAAATGGCATGGAATTAGTGTTCAGCAACATATATAATAATACAGGTATTGGTAATAACAATCTGTAAGAGTACTGTTTTCATACAATAGTTAATTAGAAGTTTCCGCTGTCTCGGTTATATATTACGTTATATTAAATCATGACAACATGTATTTGAACAGTAATGTACAGATAATATATTGAATATTTTCCGTCATGAATTCAGTGCGACACAAAACTTCTGCTGAAAAATGTGTCCTGTTGCGAAGAACTGTAACTGATTTATGAATATTTTATTCAAAACTTGTTCCGATTTATGATTTACGTGAGACAAATACAGCAGGAACAGCAGCAGTCGACAACGAGGGACTCCCGCCGGCAACAGCAAATAGGCAATGGACAACGTCGCGGCGCGGGAAGACGTATGGCTGACCTCTGGCGGTCGCATGAGATGGCGAGCGAGAGAGAGAGAGGATACGTTGAGCGGCCACTTTTCTACGAAAAGCCCTACACAATGGACCCTTCACGGACATCCGCTTAAACTTATGTTTTATTGCTTCATGTGTATGTTGAAATCCAGAAAACATCCCGTCCATTCGGCTATGAAACTTTGCAGGAATTTCATATTATGGATTTATGTTGAAAGTTGTGTGGTTTTTCACATGAATATTTATGTGTATTAAAAGTTTTACGAACATGTGAATGTGTGGGAAGTTGATCGGACATTATTCTACCGACACGAGATTATACGAATTTTGTGAGTGAAATATTTATAGTCAGTTGATTCTTTCTATGAAACTTTCCATTATGTAAGCAAATATTACCACTGAACAACGAGAATTATATATTATCTCAATTATATTTAATAGTACGTATGTAAACTATGTATACTAGTATGACTGGCCATTGAATATTATAATATAGTTGTACTTGATTTTAATATTTATATAAAGGTAAAAAATATACAGAATATGTAGTTTATATTGACTTGGGTGGAAACTAATCTGTGAATTTTTTTTATTAAGAACTGTACTTAATTCTCTTGGTATATAGTATTTTTATAAGTGAGGTAAGTAGATCCTGTAGTCTTGATAAATAACGAGAATTTGCCGCACCCATGGCTCTAAGTACACGTTGCTGCTTGCGGCAGTAGCAGTCCGAAAATCAGATTCGAGTATTTTAAACGATTGGGTGGGGATACAGTGGCGGTAGTGGCGGTGGTGGTGGTGGTGGTGGTGGTGGTGGCGGGCCAGAGTAGATCCATCACTACCAATCGGCCAAGCATCAGCCATTCTGGCTGCCAACTTTGTTTTTATTGGAAGCGAAATTACGAGCAATTTCATTACAACGTTCTCTGATATATCATTATGCAGAGGATAGCTTAGATACGATTTGAATGCAGTAAAATCTTTTAATTTTAATTCATAGTATGGCGCCGCCGTTCCCTGTGCAATTATAAAATCCAGTAATATGGAAATCGTGCTAGTTCACAAACAAATTATCGTGGCATACACAGTGTTTAGGGTGAATAATGATAGAGGCGCGTAATGAGAGTCCTGGCCGCGGAGTACGCAGATAAGCCAGCCATCGACACACACAGATCTATATGTATGTTATAATATATGTATGCGCGTGGTTGTGTTCCGTGCAACGATTTCTATAGCCCTATTACTAACATCTACATATAAACAGTCCACTTCGACGATTCCGCCATTTTATATACAATATTCCTTTTTTACGCCAAGCCGTTTTATAATCGTTTCGAAAACACGCGATTAAGCTATAAAATTGCGAACATGCGAGATTAGTCCACGAACTTCGCCAATACTAGGTTTGCGGTTTCTTCCCCTTAGTACTACTATACTATTAGCATCCAACAAAATGGCAATTAAATATAGTCGAACATACAAGATGTGAATCAAGCTATGACTGGTTCAGTTTAACTAATTAATCGCGACAAGCAAACTATTAAAGTTTACCTACGTGTGCGTACATGCAAAACTGATGTATTCATTCACATTAAAATATATTTTAGTAAATATTTAGTCAAATAATATCAGTTTACAAATAGCCACTTAACGTCTTACTCTCTGGAAACTGTAATAATAACAATATTTACAAACACTTCGACTGTGATATTTTTTCCTATCAATTTTCTCAAAATACTCTTTCATTTATGTGGCTTGTACATTATATTGTGCATTCGCTGCTACAGATAACACAAATAGCTCATTCACATTCTGCTCCACCTCGGCCAAGCAAATATCTGTCATTACATGCTTGAAATAGTCGCCAAGTTATACCTCGATAGAATCTCAACACGCCCAAACATTCAAACAATGCATTTCCTCATTAGCACCTGTCTCACGTGTCGATCATAATTGCAATAATTCAGATAGTGTTCTAAAACTGTATGTTCCAAAAACCCTAATTAACTTAATCATATATCAATCCAGTAATTCAGGAAATTAATATCTAATCTGCTGTACAATTAGTACTAATAAATTTTTTCTTTACAATGAAACCTGGAATTTTATTAACTAGAATAATATTTGCAAATTTTCGGTTAGAGTGCTTAGAAGAATTACCTGGTTTTCGTTTGTTATTTTGTGATAGTTAATTCGCTCGTTTGTTAGACCGTCAATTTATATAATCCTAGTTGTACGCATATAAACTGTACCGCTTTTCAAGGAAACTTGATTTAATTTCAGCTGGTGGGAGGAGAAATTCCCCTGTGAGGCCACCCTCTTATTTTAATGCATTTTAAAGTTCGTGGTTAGCATTTATCTGTATTATAGTTGTTTAGTAATTTCCATAACGCATATGATGATAGCTAGATGAGCGACGGAGTAGACTAAGTACAGGTTCACGAGTGCTCCTGGCGTCCTCTGCACGTTTGAAGCAATCACCGCACAAGGATCCATCCACCACAGCCGCGGGTTCAGTTTCACTGCGATATCTTCACTGTACTTTTATTACTTCGTAAAAACGAACGGCCGGAACCGTTAGACAAATGTCGTAAATGACGTATGGAATGTGTCGAATCGTATTTCCTTATTCAGCAATATTCATGCCTCTACTTCACACACGTCAAAAATTATCATAAATTACACAGCAAGTATCTTTCCTGGTTCTCGTAATTCGCCGACATTGTAAATTAAGAATTCTTATTATCCAACAATAGATGCGAAAGATTATATATGCATACTTATAATATAAATTTGGTTTTCAAATCTGTTTGCGTCAAAGGAAAATCTTCATATTCCTAATTAATTATGTCTAATTAAAATCAGTCAATAATTAAGAACATACAGATGTCTAATTAGTGCATTACGGTATAATTTCTAATTTGCTACTTATTCATTAAATACGAAAAAAATCGTCAAAATTGTTTTCATGAATAAAAAAATGCGAATGAAATTATTTTAATTCTGAGAATGGTGGATCGCGTAATGATTGGTTGATTATAATGTCGGCCATTTAGATACGGTTTGTTCAGATATTCTACAGAACGACTCCATGCCATACGTTATTATGCAAGTAGATACGCTAGTTTGTCATATAATTGCATGCCCATACATGATTTCCTAGTACAAGTGCACTGGACTTGAACACCTAATCATATGTATTATACATGGAACTCGCGGGACTCGCAAACCTACGACAAAGCATTCATACCCTCCATTGTTGTATTATTTTCTAATATTAGTTCCCCAGAAAACCCGGAACTACACGGTGGAATTGCATGAAACTAGCAAGATGTACAGAACTAACAACAATCATCATTTAACTCTGTATAATTATCTACATACTCGTACGTACGTACATAAGTATATTATAATGCTACCGAGCAAATAATACTGTAGTGAAGAATATTATAGTCAAGTTAGAGAAGTCAAGTAGGTATTATACTACAAACATATGTATATACCATGAACAAAGTGATATTAATTATTAACTGATTATCCAGTCACGCCTATAAAACTATATTGATTACACAAGTTAATCCGTATAAGAAATTATACAGTGAGAAGATATTATTATCGTTCATCATTAACTTTTGTAGTTTCAGAATTATAGAACTAGAAAAAAACCAACTTCAGAATGTTGTTTAAATATCAATGTTTAATTAGAATGTATATGTAAATTCAATGGAAATTCTCCTCGAAATAGTACTTGCAGTATTTGGTTTGAATACGCACGTGTAGATATGTATAGTAGTAGTTGCAGAAGTACGAGTAATTCCGCTTCGGCGTAGTAATGGCAAGAAGCAAATAGCCACATGCCATATTTTCTTATCTCGTCTGTCATTAATCGCGTACTTCCTCATATCTGAGCATTATTAAGCCAGGTTTAAGTATAACATTATCCACCCGTATATCCTACGTTGGCTAACATGCATATAAGATTATCCGTCGAACGTACATACAATACATTGCATGTAAATCGTAATTTCGTTCGGAGCGATTAAATATATTACACGAAAAAAGGAAAGAATGTTTCATAAATGGCACAGATCGGTCGCGCGGTTACCTATAATAATAGTTGATAATACTTGGAAACTGATTGTTACCAGATCGGTCTACTTGAACGGGTAACTAGGCGTATGCACACACAGATACACACACTCTAGGTACTTGCAATGTGCATACACACACACACACATACACACACATACTACATATATACATAGGTGAATATTGTCAGAGAGTGTAACGGCGCACGTAATCACATTACATTTGCTCTTATTATACATTATTATATGTCGTTTTGTTTATAAGTAATTGTTTCATATTGGCAAACACGTGGGTGGTAGTTACTCTCTACTATCATAAACATATCTACTCACAAAGAAAAAAATTATCTTACGTACAAATGAATCACAGTATTAAATAAATAAATTTTAAATAAAGCAAAGCACAATTTCTTTATGTAAAGTTCAATTATTAGACATCAATAATTCTGTAGTTATCTTATAATTAACAGTAATTTTAACTGTAATACAAGTGAATGAAGTAAAATCTGTTACGAGACTTGGGTACCTGCAGTTTGCAATTGACTACTAGATTGATGACTATTGTTCCTACATTCAATATTGATAATAAATATCTAAGTAATATATCACTTTAGTAAAACCAGATTTATGTTTAACGCTGTATGGTTCAAAGTTTTATCTCTATTACCATACGGGCATAATTTTTAACTTGTGTACTGTTATAATAATTATTCTTTATGTTAGAGTGTATCAGAAGTTGAAAGACATACGTACGTAGTTGTAATTTGATAACCAAACACTGCATACATGGTTCAAAATATTTTTATTTTAGATGATTTTTCTCTCTGAGCACGTGAGTAGGAATTTTTATAGATTCTAGGTCAGTAACAACATTTCTGCGATTTCAAAGTACAGTGTTCAACATTAGCACCCATAAATCCGTATTGTATATTTCCGCACCCCCCGATGTGCCGAGACAGCGAGGGGTACAGTTGCTTGTGTGAAAGGGTGCGAGTATTCAACCCCTGAACCCGTGCTCGCAATTCTACTTTCTTTATGGTTTTTACCTCTTTCAATAATATCCCTGCTCCGCCCCATATGTGTGTCCACATATGAAGGCCCTTTTGTCGCCTGAATGCAGACCCCGTAATTCTAGTCGCAGCGGGCCCGGCTCCGGGCCGGATGTCGAGAAACAGGGTTTCTGTTTCTTTATACGTTTGAACCGGAAACGCTTGCAAATCGAATTAATACGTAGCAATTACAGTCGTCATTCTTCTTCTTAAGAAGCGTTTAGGTGCACGGCGGGTCGCGCGCACTCGCGTACTTGCGTCCACGTGCTATGTTATTAACAGTGCTGGGGGGTCCACGAGACCCTGACACATCTGTCACGACTCCTAGAGCTGTACCGTTTTCTCCCGTCCACCAGTGACGCTCATCTTGCAAAACTATAATGTTTTGCAAAACATCCGATCTTACTGCACACACTTCATACAGATGTACATCCTACATATCTTTTATTCGCAGTAGGTAGATATATTACACACTTTTTCAAGCATCTTCTTAATAAGTATATTGAAATCAATATTCATTTGTGTGTTTTACAACATTTTTAATTACCAATTACAGTTTTCCATTTGCCTCGTATATAATTTCGAATGAGTACTTTAGTACGAATGGTATATATTTGTTTTATGTTTATAACTCGTCATTTTATGTTGTGTGGTGATAGTTCTGCTGCATGTTTCTACCTGCAGAAAAAGTGTGTTGCAATTTATGCTTTGCAGTTTTGCCTTTACGACTTACCGCTCCTGTTCGGCCGCAGTTCCGCGGAGGTGGCGCCATCATGTCGCGCGCTATCCATTATGTTCTTTTGTTTTTCACTATTTTCAGTTGTTTGTTATTTCTGTAAAAATATCTTGTCATTATCTTTTCTTATTCGTTGTTATAGTGTTGTGATATGAATATGAACTTTTTAAAATTATTTTTACCTACAATATAAGGAACAAGAATAATGTTTCACATTATGTGTAAATTAATATTTTAGTTTGGGGTAAAATGTTAGTGTTGTTCTTGTGTTATAAGTGGATTCTTGTAGAACAGTGTGATTTTTCCATTAACGCCTGCAGCCGTCCGACGACCGACGCAAATGACAATTTGATAGTCGAAGAAGAAGAAGAACAAGGACCGAGAACGAAGTATTTCTGCCCGGATGGTTTCTGGTCCGCAATTAGCTTGAACTTTTTAGACACGGCATAAAGTAGTTAAATACTTTTATTTTATTTAACGATTGGCTAACGACGTTCCCGAGACATAATTAAATGACATTTCGTCCGATTGTTGGCAGAGTTTTACACACCGCCATCACTTAATCGGTCCGCACTAAACCAACGGGAATTAACAAGTCTCTCCACCTGGTTAACATTATGTACACATGCTGCAAGTTTTACTTTATAATAACTACCTGGATTTAATCAAAATGTTGGCATTAATTATTTCGTACGTTACTCCTTTCTATGATAAACTTAATTCGTTATAAACACATTTGCAATTATTTTCTCATTTCATTCTAAACTCTACAATATTTGTGTAGTTAGAAATGTGGAATACGTGGAGGTAACGAAATATGAAGAAATACTATTTTCCTCTCACGACCCGTATTGAAGTTTTGGATTACATACCTACGCATTCCATTATTTAATTGCCCGCTTTAACACATACACACTGTATTAAAGCTAAATATTTCATTAATATTTTCTTTATCAGACCGTATGCCAGTTATTGCCCATATTATTCACAGACATAATCTAAAATATATCATTATTTTACACCACCCGTACGTACGTGTTATTAAAAAAAGTGAAACTAATCATAAAAGAATAGCGTACAATTATATTAATCAAATATTTTTTTCACTAGTTTTTATACCATTATCCAGTGTGTGTGCCCGTATGTATACACATTTTGCACGCGTTACCTCCTGGTGCCCTGCAACCGTTAAGGGTGGAGATGTGCCTGCCCACGGCTCGTGTCCTGAGCACCTGAAACAGCTCGTGTACTACTGTCCCATGGAGGACATGTCGTGATACCACCAGGATACTTGGGGACCACACAGAGAGCACATGTGCAACTCATAAACTCGTAACCGACACTTCGACTTACAACTTCATGGTGTTAAAATTTTATATTTGCTCGTAAATCGTCAACACCCGTGAACTACGACAACTTCAGCAGACGCATGTTTCAATATTTCTTCCGTAATAGAAAGAATATGGTGGCTGCGAGCCAAGTATTAGGCACATATATACATACAAATTTCTAACATAATCTGCATAGAAGTATTTTTGAAACGAATCAGTCCAATAAAAGAATATAATCATAATTTCTATTTAAATTTTTCATTTTTATACTTGTACAGAATGAATAAGTATTTGTATTTCTTGGTATTACAAATGTGTGCGTATGGTTAAGATGGCGTAAATAAACGAACATGTTTATTAACAAAATAACGTGATATTAATATTATTCTAATTTCGATTTTCCGACGGGCAATATCAAATATTAATTAAAAATTAATATTCCTATACTAATATAAATATGTGTAACTCGTACTATATTATAGATATATTTTTCAAACACAGTAATAAATCTTTTCATTTTATTATATATCGACATGATACCAAGTATTAATTATTGTTTATAACAGTAAAAATTGTCGAAAATTTCCACAATAGTACTTTTCTGTTTATCAGTTACAAGAAAATTGTTTTGATATGACGAGTTCATAGAAATCACGTGACGAAGACAAAGGTTCGCGTGCCCGCGGCCAACAATGGCCCCACCTGGCCAGTCCCCGGTATGGAGGGGCTCACGGGATCCCCGACCAATAGCTGACGTGCGGGCGGAGCACCCCACGGTGCATTGCATATTACAACGTGCAACATGTATATTCATGCGATATACCTACACGAAGTAGAGTTCCGCGTAACCGCCGCAGACGGCGACCATTTTATTTGCCGCATCATTACTTTGATGGTTCACGGATGATACGAAAACTGGAACATCCGGTTGCCGAGTACCAATCAGAAGACTGCTTTCACGCTCACTGCCTTAATAAATGAGACTGGAGTTACGCAGTGTACACCATCACTTTTCTTTACTAGCGCAGATTTGTTCTTAACTACTATTATTTACCATTGTTTTTGTATAGTTACACTAAACGGTGAGCAATATAATATTATAGTTTGTATTTCGCACAGTCATTGTTTCAGCATAGATCAAATTGTTGTAAACTAATAGAAAATAATATGTTTACGAATAGAGAACTGCTAGAATTAAATTATTAGTTATTTACTGCGGCGTAAGTCTTGAAATTAAACTATTTAATTTTCAACATACTTTCAAAATATATACTAATATATATATTTACTATGTTACTTTGCAGTGACACAAAATTAGAAAAATTAACTGAACTTTATTTATAATTTTGAATTATGAACATCACTATTAAAATCACAATAAAGCTACATTGAAATAAATGTTCGTGTTTATGTTCGAAACATACTTATTTAATATGAGGTGTGTGGGCGTACATTACATATAAATCAGCTTTAGAATTACAGTAATTCCCAGGACTGATACAAAGTTTCTAATTAGAAAATGCTAATTAATCTTATTATTGTAATAAACCATGAATAGTAAACATTCTGTACAACTTACATAAATAAATAATACAAGTACCATTATACATATATCTCTAGTACTTTTCGCAGCTTTAGTTTCAATTGAGCATTGAGTATAATTTAATACAAATCATGTATGATTTAATCAAAGATGCACATATATACGCTACGATGTTGTATGTATTTCTTTTGATAATATATTAACGATAACAAATACATATACAAAACGAACCCAAATTATATTTTGCATTTCTCCTCTTCATATTTAATTTATTTAATGTAATGTGTCACATAATTTGATTCATTATTATTGTTTAGTGATTATTAGGATTTTATTTTATGTAATATGAAATTGTTTTATCTTCCATTGCATTCTAAAGCACAGGATTCGACGAGTGATAAAACCGTTACAGAAGGTAAGTATTATGCAAAATGGATATAATATACCTGAGAAATTTTTTCTGTATACTCGGCAAAATATTTGCTAGTGTTATATATTTATTTACTGGTTTCATTAAGAATTAGTTGCCATAACAACCATAATAATCACCTGTGACAAATATATTTAAGATATGTACGTAAGCATCTCTCTCTGTACCGTCGGAAATCGATACATATCATGCAAAATATGTTTTAATACATATATTTCAACCATGCGAGCAGAGGTCCAGTTTACTGGGAATCTTGGTGTCAATTTTATTCAGTCTCTTACTCTATATTATATATTCCTTCTACTCTCTTTGATTACACACGAATTGCCAAGCATCTTTATATAACAGTTTTATCGTAAGAACTAGATACAGATTTTTAAAATTCTGTTTGTTATCATGTGTAAAATAAATCCGAAATTGGGAATATCCCTTGAACAATAAAAGTTTTCAAATAGCCATTTATGTATAGGTGTCAATTAACTAATGCTGAGAGTCAAGCCCATTGACGTGCAGTGGGACGGAAGGACCCGTTTCAAGGGACGCAGGACTCGGAATAATAGTCCTGGCACGGGTGACAGATCAAAGGGGGTGCGAATACACGGCGTGCGCGAACACCGCTGCCTCTATATACTGCCACATTGCATATTCAGTGGCGACTCGTCTAGGTTATTTACACATTTACAGCATGTAGCATCTATACTACACTTGACTAACCAGAACTAACTAGAACAAACCTGATAATCCTTATTGAATAAGAGTAAAATAAACTATAATACTCATGCCATATATTTTGAGTTTAAATATCTAATAAAATATTTCAACTTCAGTGAAATTTATATTTGCAAATACAGATTAAAGTATTTATTATTCGGCAGAGAATGATATTACTAGTTGGACTAGTTTAAATAGATTAGTTAATTTCTGGAGAATGGCATAGAACAATGGTATTAGATTGATACGCCACTGTTGAATCATGAATTCCGTGTGCCGCATCACACCGCAGTATTCAGTATGTTCATTGGGGAGTCCACGCGTTCTCCCTGTGATGGTGCTTTCGGCGTAACCTCGCTGGCTATTTAGTAACCAATGACTGGAAAATTTATTCAGTATCGAAGCGAGGGTTCCACACATCCCACGGGAAACTGTCGGGTGAAAGGGCAGGACGCAACACAAACTCGCATATAATTTAAGCCAGTGAATTGAGCTGGATCAACTGAAATCTGTTATTTAATGTAAGTTTAATGTTTCCCAACACGATGCATCGTTTTATCTCGCCTTGTATGTATTAGCACGTATTATGCTTGTAACATGGATTACAAGAGGGAATTATATAGGTTTCATTCTCGCTACTTGTAAATTGAATTTAGAAACTATTTTATCAATGTTTTCAATACTTATATTATTCATATCAAAACAAAATAACAACATTAAAAGAATGAAAAATATATAAATTCCTAGAATAATATTATGAATAAGTACATATTTGTGCAGTATGTATATGACTATAATTAAATTAATATTACCATATGCAACCGTTTCCACACATGTGCTAAGTGGGTTGCACATTCTTATATAATGCCATTAGGGTATTACAATTACAGTATAGAATGTAACGTTACAAAATTTGGCTCCCGTTTTCGAGAACAAGAATGCAGAATCTCGTGAAACCCTTACTTAGTAACAAGTAATAATAATAATGATAATAATAATAAAACATGTAGGAAAACGCGTGCGTACCAGCTGACTGTCGTCTGTCGATTAGACATCATGCAAAGTAATGAGCGATGTCTGTCAGAGAGGACGCCGGCGTCATTATTTAGCGCAATTACACAATTCGGATTCGACACACAGTGTGTACAACAATTTAGGGTATTGTTCGCTGATTACAGAGGTACAGTGCCGAATGTTGCTAACCCTTGGCTGTTCGTGAGCGGACGGGTCACGATTCCTGGACCGCGCGATACTTTGACACATCAGCAATATCTTCTTGGAACCCTTCCACAACTGCAAGATGTACTTGTACGTTAACACACACACAAATCTGTACGCTGCAACCTGAGAGTAGTAGTGAATACTTGATGTACCATTATGTCGCTATTATCAACTGCCGAGAATGTTTGTACAGAATTATGTTGTGTTGCCTGATAGTACTTGTGAGGTGATAACGATACATTATGTAAACGGTTCTTTGTTACGAACTTATAAATATCTAATAAAGTCGAGAGAGAATTCTGATTTATACCACGGTATAAAATATAACTGTAAAGTAATATCGTATTATTCATACTATCAGTAGCAGTCAGTCTCATGAAACATGTATATTCGGACAACACTCGTATATGTACAGTGACACAATCTCTTTTATTCTTCAAAGTACAGCCTGTGATTTCTCATATTAAAAATGGATAATATATTTTAACTCGGATTGTACGTGTATGTATGTATGTATATATGTATATACACTGGCAAATATAGTGTTTTCGCGAGTGTTCGCTACAATGTTCGCCCATGTACGTAAGCATAGCGTAAGCCACGTCATCACGGCGTAGATAATTTACGTTTGGCGTATGTATATTGTACGAGTGTACAGACAGGTAACGTGCAGTTATTGGAGGCAGAGCGCGAGTCCCGCCTTAATGAGACATTGCCGGCGCGTCCGCTTCCTCCTAGCTCGTATTACAAATGAAACTGACGGACAATTACGTGGGATATACATGCGACAAATAGCCAAATCCACCCACCGCCGTGTGTTCATCCCGTTCATTATGTAATTACCTGAACCCGACCCCACTACCACCCCCCTTCACCTCCTGCACCGCGCCCCCGCCCCGACCACTCGTTCCACCTTACGGCGTGCATCTTTCATGAACCTGGATTCGCTACCTAGCTGCCGTTCTCACTTAATTATTGATATTACCCGATGCATGTCCTATTATTTACCGTTCCATTGTACGGAAAAAATAACTTTTAAATTATATACAATTTTTGTGAAAACATATGTAGAATGTGTGTTGTATACCGTCCCGTGCATGTTGCATGGACACGTAGTTACATATATTCCACACATATACATATATGTACATACGTACATAAGTACATATGTACGTACGTTCTACAATTAAACTTTAACTAGGAGTAGATATGTAGATGAACCTTTAGAAAACATGTACAGTAGCAATACGTCGCCTGTTACATGATAATTGTGTCTATAATTACAGATACTATGTATGTGTTATAAAAACATTTCTGTCTTGTCTTGTAAAATACTTGTTTCTTAACATACATAAGTTACTGTTTGTGTTGGTTAACGTATTTTTTGCAGTAAGAAAAATCAATGACATTTTCTTGTTGCAATGTTCTTCATTTGTATAAATATACACGACCATTACGAAATAGAACTTGTAACAGAATGCAGACAGAGTAGTTTTTGTTCCAGTTTTTTACACTAGTGTCGAACAATAGTTCCTTTTAAACGCTTATAACATCCGTATCAGATCAGAGAATTGAAGTAAAGTAGGCGTATAATGTTACACAAGGTGCAGGGACCCTGAGTAGAGTCAATCGTTTTATAGGCAATTTAACCCGGGATTCTACAATCTAAAGAATTCTCCATGTAATTGAATACTTTTGTTATGAATGAAGCCGAAATTAGGGCCAATAAAATCTACGTCAACACACTGTAAATCTAACTAATATTGCAAACAAGTATTTCATTTGAAAAGATGCTTTAAAATGTAAGTATTTTTACAAAAGTAGTATGAATTTGTATAGTACTGTCGATTAATAACTATTCACCAAGTATTTAACTGTAAATATAATGTTATTGGCTTAAAACATCTATGTAATTACATATAATTTGTAAAGTGATTGTATAATCCTGAAAATTTTGATACATCTAAAATAAGAAATACTTTATTAACACAAAAAAGTGTACATTTTTTCGATTAAAAAACAAATTTAGTGTCATCAAGATTCTTAGAAATTAATTGTATGAAAATGCGTATGTTCATATAATTACTCAAATCATCTACGTCAATTTATTGATAGTAACTGTGGAAACATTCACACCTTTAACAAGCTCATTGATAAGAATATTAAATAAAACACTCTTGTAAAACACAGGAACACTTTTGCAAGTAAAATTTCCTAGGAAATTGGACTAGAAAAACCACAAAACTTGATAGTGCTGAGTACAAAAACTAGTTTTCTAAAACCACATTACATTTCACTTCAATTTAAATTGACTATTCAATTCAAAATAGATTGCGATTAGAATTCATTAAAATGAATCCAAAGTGTTTACAAATATTAGACTCTAAAGTGAAAACAATAATAAAATTAAATACTGTATCAAACATTGGAATATATTAATAAGGCAGATATTGAGTTAATTTGAAGTTAAAAGTGGTGATATTATTTATCCATAATTAATAGAATTTAGTTGATATTTGTTAAATAGAAAGTTGAATAGTTTTGATCAACAGGGGACAATGTTCAGATCAAAAGTTGTGTGGTACGGTGAGTGTTTTTATGTGTAACGTTAATGCAGTGCGCTCGTTATAAATTTATCTAGTGCAAACTATAAGAATAAATTACGTGTTTCCGTTAATTGTTAGTAGAGTTGTACGCAGGTGCCCAACTGTATATAGCTGAACGTGTGTATGTGTATGTTTGTGCGGTTTTGACAAGAAAACAAACACAGCTAAGCCAGCATACAATGTTATGTAGTGAGTAGCTGTATATGTAAGAAATATATACGGGGTTCTTATTAGGTTCCTTGACACAGCCACTAGGAAGGAAGTTAGCTATTTCTGCATAATTGCAAGTGTGACGTATAAACAGAAACACGATGGACAGATGCGCACTTGTATTACTCAATTAAAATTCGAACAAGTTTTTATTACGGAAACTACGCATGTTACTAATTACAGGTATATTAATAAACATTTTTTTATTAATGGTTTATTTTACTAGTACTTCCCGCGGAAGTTCGTTACGATTTTTTCGCCCAGTTTTTCTAAGGGTAATTATTTTATTTCGTAACTAAACATGATGGCACTTACAGCAAAATATTTATATATGTTTTTAAAAGAAAAGCACTTTACATGTAATTAAAGAAAAAAAAACTAATTTTTTACTTTATAATCTGAGAAGACAGTATTGAGCATAAACAAATTATTTCTTTACATTTCAATTTACGTTCAAATATTTATTTATACTAACGTATTTCAGTTATAGCAAGCTAAATTATTTATTTTTCTAACGAAACATGAAAAATAAACGCCCTATGTATTATGCTGTATCCAGTATGTAATAAGCATTCGCATAACAAAATAATATGCATGTCACACCAACTGGCTGCGACAAGCTAGCTCTAGAGATTTTCCCCTGTTGACTTTTGTCGTGGAAAGAACGCGGAACGGATGGATTCCCAGGTCGTCACACCTCCGTGACAGATTAGGCCCTCGATGGAAGTGGCCATCTGCGCCCTGTGGTGTCTCAGCCCCGGGTAACTAGGGCCCCTGTCGTCCTGTGACGAATCTGAACGAAGGCGTACACTGAACAAGAACCGCTTAGAGATTTCAATAACCGAAACATCACATAGGTGTGACGCGGGCAGATTCTTGCACAATCATAACATGGTGCTACATGAACATTCTATTAATGATTTGACAGTGCAAGCAAGGTGTGTCGCGTGGCATTTTAGTACACGCCGACTCACTTACAAAGAGATAACGATCTCTAATAGGTTTATATCGATGGCATATTCAATGAATTACAAAGTGTAAATGTCATTTGACAATCATTGTGCAACGGAACGTACACCTATCTAACTATCTATCTATCTACCTAGCTATATAATATATACGTGCTTATAATTTAACTGAGAAACTGGCTTCGTGATACATGTTTGTTTGTTTGTTTGTTGCATTACGCCTTGCTCGTTGATGTAAACATTCTTAAGCTGTGATTTAACTCGACAAGGAGAAAGTATAATTAAAGGTTTCTGATACTCGATGTTAATCAAATGCTGCTTGAAATATTATCTACGGGCAATGCTAGGAGGAGTTTCAGTTACTACTGGTATTGCCATTCATTTTTCACGACACGTCACAACTTCCAGAACTTACTTTTATAAAGTATAATCAATTTCTATGTGTAGATATATAATACATTTATTCATTTAGAACTGAATATATACTTTTACAAATTATCCATTTAGTTTCATAAATGTCTAATGTTAAATAACTGATTGTAACATTTATCATATTAAAATATTGAATTCCACAAAGACTAGATTCTTGGTTGTGGAAAGTTTCCTTTGCGTTCTGACTGTGTAACCGTACACCCAGTGTCCAGTGTCGTATCATTATTGCTGAGCTGTGGACAGAGCTACTAGAGCCGAGGGGGATGATGTATACATGCAATGGGTATACAAGGATCCACTCTAGCCGTACCTAACTATATACGGGACACAATGCTGACGTGTTGTTTCTGACTTGCTATCTCTGGAAATCATTAGTCATGTACAATTCCATTAGTTGCCCTCTGATTATAGGGATGCAAGTTAGAAACACAACACTCAGTACACTGTATATAAGTATTAATTGTTCTTATGAATTAAATATCTATTTAAATATCTCATGTTTCAAGATATTTACTTTTAGTATATTGAAACAATATATAATGCACGTGTGAACAACACCAAACTGCTATGTTAAAATCATCAAGATTGTGTATTTCTATACCAACATATTGTAAACTTGTATTCAATAAAAAACTGCAACTTTAGCAATAAAATATTATTTCATTTTTATATTACTCCCCTAATATATTTGAACGAGTATGTGTCAAAAATGTGAAATGCGAGATTGTATGTCGACAGAGTATTGTACATAATCATCCCCCCTCTAACATTGATACTCGGGATTGGTTTTCATTTTTGATTGTGATTGTGCGGTCACAATTTAACGGGTCGCCGAGTTGACTGCAGCACATCCCTTCATTGACTAGACCCTGATCCCGAGTTGTACAATGACTTATTATCGTCAGTGCGCGTTGCACAGCAATTGTCATAGACGGACGCCGCTGTTTCCGACACACCATATAACTTAACGAGAATGAAACGGACGTACGTTTGACAGTTACAGGGTAAACATATGATACACAGACCAACATCAAGTAGTGAGTGTTTCAATGAATATAAGCTATGAATTGAACTATCACATCAGATTCACTTGCGTATTTTACTATCCGATTCAAAATGATGTACATTGTACAAGTTGCAGTTTCACCAATATTTATTTTAATTATAAACAAATGATTACAGTGATACTGGTATTAGTTTGGTTCTGGTTCTGTCGGCATTTGTTCGTTTATTGTCGAGTAACTGCACACCATGATGAAATGATCCGGTAACCGGTAATTTAAAGTCAGCTGCTCTGGTTTGAAACTCCGGTTAATAAAGAAGTAACCGCACGTTCCGTAAATCCACGGAGACGCGGGGTTGGTATTAACTAGCGGTTTTGTTCAGTCACGTTTTCTAACAGTTCTTTAACTAGTACCTGTACGTATCAGAATTGCCTACTATCGAAACGGAAGAATTAGTTCCTCGTAAATTTTAGTTACAATTTAACAAAAATCTAATATGATTTTTACAGTACATAACAAATAATATTTGAAAACCTGAAATATGTTAACTAAGAAGCATAATACATTTTATAACGATAGTAACAACTGGAGAAAATATAATGTTAAATCCAATGAATATTACATTATAAATATTTCTACGTTTTTCAAATATTACTTGATGCAAGAGTATAATTTGCTTCTCGTTACATCAACCACAACACGCATACATGCATAATTTAATTACTGTTATAGTAATTCCAATAAATATACCTTGTAAGTAGTAATCCCAGAAGAGGATGATATGCGTTATTCGTTTCAATATATAAAATTATTTCAGAAATATGTACGGAAGTTTATTACAAAGTTAATATACAATAACTTGTACTATTAAGGAATATATTAAGAAAATTATTTACTTGTAACCAGAAAGGTTAATTCGTACCTCTATTTTTGATAGGATGCGTGACGTAACATTGTTTGCCATTAGCTGCTACTGGTGGTGATGATATTGCGTAAGTCAGCAGCAAGCAACCACTCGGGTTCGCGGTCCCACTGATGTGGTCTGAATGAATGGTCGGTTGCGCTTTGCACCCTTGTTAGTAATAGCATCTAATGGGGCCATTTCTGTAAAATATGGTGCAAATGTCCCATGAGCCTGCCGCGCACAATGCTTGATGGTTATGTGAAAGATCTATGGCTTCTGTATTGTTCCATTATGTGTCGCTCGCCAAACCAAACCATATACACTGTATGCAGGCCTGGGGCTGCGGCTTCTCCTTGTGACTTTGCAACCAAGGTCCTGAATAAACATTAGCTAATCCCATATACTACAAGCTTGTAAAGTTCATATTGTATCATCATTGTGTTTGCCTTCGCCCTCATAAAGCAACTACGAACATGAGACGTGTATAAATAAACTTGTGTCTCAAGTGTTTGTTCTCAGATGTTTGTTGACAAATTGTCACATTCATATTCAATTATACATCTCTCGTAGTGATATTAATTCTCAATATAAATACATTAGCTCTTGTACAAGAAGAATCTATTAAATATTCGGTGAACTAGACAAGATGATGTTTGTTTTTCTGGAAGTGGTGAAGGAAGAAACTATAAATCTGTCAGTTAGATCTGAAAGGATATATGTGCGATTCCCGCTGTTATTCTGGTCTACTGTAGGGTATAACAAAGAAAAGGAGTCCGCTCGTTTTCCGTATGAACAATTTTCGTTGCTGTATCAAATCGGCGTGATGTGGCGGGTTTGGTCGGTACGGCCCTCTAGGATAACGCCCAGCAACAAAACAGTATTCGTGTAATAGATGTGTGCATTTACAATGTGACCCCGTGCAACAAAAGACACAGCAACACCTGGGCGCGCAAACAGGGCCCGCGTGGACCGTATCCACCCATTTTATATAAATTTTCTTTCTCACACAAAACGGCTTGTGTCATCTGGGGCGGAGAATCAGTTAGGAGGACGTCTAGGGGGCTGGGACGGGAGGATATGCATGTTTCCATGTGTGTTAAACTGTTTGCGATGAGAATGTCTGTTACTAGAATCGCTCACTATGAATTAACCGATGTATGAATGAATGAACTTTGTATAGGTTGTCTCATTGGTTTATACATCGTGTTTTAATGAATGAAGTATGTAAATATTATTCCAAACACATATATTAGTTATATGTATCTACATATACGAGTATATATTTAATATCATGACCTGCATAAAATGTAGATTTGTTTTGAGAAAATTAAAAGGACGTGTATAATAGTTTAGTTAAAGTACTATTTACATGCCTGCATCTACGAAATCTAAGAACTGCCTTGTCATTAAGCCTAGTGCGACTGACAATAATGAACTTATTAAACAACAACAACAAAATTACGTAGTGGAAGGAAGTAAATGAACAATGCGCTATAGTAATTAACAGCGATACAAAAACAATTGTCAATTTAACGACGGTATACAGGTATGTTTAGTAGGGCCAGCGGGACCGCTATTTAGTTAATCGTAACGTGTTGTCAATTGTAATGTGTACTTTACACACACAAACACACATAATGCCTAATATTCCCCCATGAACTGAATGTTTGTTAACATGAATAGAACTAACTTGTACGTGGTCCAATCGTTCAGGACAACCGAAGATATGTATGGCAAGTTCAATGAATGAAGCAGACCGAACAATCTTCTTATTGTTGTGGCGACGAGATGCATACGGTGGCAAAACGGGTGGATCTCGAGATGTACGCGCAAACAGAGACTAGATCGTAAATCACCGAGTTTTGCGACGAAGATGCGACGCTCGGGAGAAATGCCTACGAGTTTAACAAATAAAGCAACACTATGAAATGACATTACCTTTTTGCAGGGTGGTCTCGCCCAGGAGATGACAAAATGTTACATATTGTCACGACTATAATAGTCTGAATAACATCTACAGCTATTTTCACCAGTTTATACCAATGGATTCACTTTTATTCCTGTGGTTTTACAAAACACGGCCTTTTAGAATTTATGAATGAGAATACTAACACAAATAACAGAAACTCTAATGACAAATGTAAATATATTATCATGAATAGTCTTCAATTTCTACGGTTAGTTATACAAATTCTCATTTTGTGCTTTTTACATGGTGTTACTTCATGAATGAAATAACTAAAATCTACAGATACTCGTATATTGTACTGTAGTTATAATATAACTTGTGTAAACTATATTATGTTTTGAATAATTGTATGTAGATTTAAATTAAGGAACATTAAAAATAAATATGCGTACTATTTCACGCGGTATGTGTACGTATATATTCACTGTTGCTTGCAGCACGTATTTGAATATTAGAAAATAGAAAGATATTTTATAATACTCGTGTGAGTTGGTTGTGTACACGGACATATGCCAAGTTTGAGGTCTCTATATAAAAGCGGTAAATTGCGAAACCACACACTGCGTGTTCAGCTGTTGTGTTAGTCAATTATTTAAGAAATATTTGCATTATTTTGTGCGATTTTTACAGTATTACTGTACCATCCGGTTCTCTGTGGTGTAAACATGACACAGCTGGTCAGTGCACAACAGCATACAGCTATTAATGACAATGCAAAACTAATAGAGAAATTTACCGCACAATTGCCTAGCAATAACAATTACTTAAAAATAATCACTTAATTGAGTCATTTCCGCTTCTGCTTAATAAATAACTCGTAACTTAGTTCATTATTAGTAAGTATAGTATCAGTTATTATATTCATAATGGCAAATAAAACTTCAACGAGTAAGTAATGAATGTTGACTTTTTAAATATTAGATCCACGGACAAAAAAGTGTAAAATTTAAAACGTTCAAATGTAAACATTTCTATTACATTTGTTCATTCTCACAATTTATTTTAAAATGATTGTATTATATAATTAGTACATCAATATGTTAATAATCCGTTTTTACCTTCTTGAAACTGTATATCTTATAATGATGTTATGAAATTCACACGTTAATTAATTATGAAATAAAGAAAAAAAATGTCAAAATTAAGAATTACATGGCCTATATAAGAAAATTTCCCGTATTATTAATTTAACGACATCGTTAATTGACACGTGAATTTTATAAATGAAATGTCAGTATGATTCAAGTCAAGTTGTTAACATTTCATTTTTAATAATTAACATTCACACTCGTATAATGAATATTGATTATTGAATAGGTTTCTCTCGTTTGATATCCAATTATCTATAGCACCAGATTGAAGTAGATTTTAATGTAGATAACACTATAGCTATGATGAAAGAATACACATAAGAAATTAATTTAATTTTTGATAAATACACAGGAAAAGCTAACAGCTATATACGTTTAATAATGACTGAAAAAAATATAGTATATGCTATACAAGACTGCCCGTTGAACTGAAATATGAAATATATCATTAGCTTCCAAATAAAGGAGCTTAATTATAATGATTAAATCGAGATGTATGTTGTGTAGTGCGGTGTATGTATGTATATAGTCGGGACACACATCTGTGGAGTTTCGGCTCATGACCACTAGATGTCAGGTGGTTGTCCGTACTTGCGGCTACGGTTGTGGTTAACGCTATAGGAAACGAACAATGAAAAGTATAGAAAAATTCTCCATATGTTGTACTAACGCAAGTACATGTTAAATAAATTTGTTTAAATTATTGTTATTACAATATAAAAGTAATATATCGTGTTAGAATTAATAAAAATCATATCATTCTAAATTTAAATAAATATGCGTATGTACTTTTATGTTATATATGAATGAAATTGATTCGAAGTGTAGTAAAAAGCCCAGTGAATATATGTATGTATAGGGGTGCTTGCTAAATAATATAGTTTATGGGTGCAATTTATAACGTATATGAATATGATATCAGTTCAAAGGAGAAGGTGGATGTTAAGGTTAAAAGAAGGAGGTGTTGCTCCGGTGCAACGGGTTATATGTCAGCACTAATCCGGGAGGTTCCGGCCACGCCAGAGCGCTGGTGCCAGCCGCCCTTCGCCGCCCCCGGCCGCCTTCGGGATGGTCGCGACACTCCCGGTATCCGCCACCATTGCACATATACCGCAATGTGAATAATTGCACTTCATTCATTCATTCATCTTCATAGACTAGCGCTATGCGTACACACGTGTATACTCATTAATTTTCAACATAACCACAGGTATGTACATGTATACGTATATTATAAACATCATTCCTGCCACATCAAATATCTACAATGTTTTAAAAGTAAATTAACAGTTAATTAAGTATTTAGTACTTTATAATTAGTTAGTTATAATGAGAAACACAATAATATTGAAATTTTGAAAGTCATTTTGAACACAAGTGATTCACTCATACGTTGAAAATTTAATCAGAATACAAAATTAGACATGCTGGTATTTACTAAACATTTTTTTAACTAGTGGATAATAATACCTTCATAAATGAACAAAAATCTACTACTAGTTGGACGACCGCAGGAGTAAAACAATAGGTGTAAAGCGCTTCCGTTAAACTTCAACGGAACAAACACTTCACACGAGCCAGCATGATTCAGCTCGCATTTCTTTATCAAGCGACACAAGCCCGGCTAATAATGGTTCGCTGCAAAACACGTTTCACCTAGGCAAACAAATTAAGAAAAAACCAAGACAAAAGTGCAGAGAAATTAAAGGGGAGGTGACGAAATAAACGCTTCCAAAGAAATTAAAGGCATCCCGCGGTTAATCAAATTATCCCGTTAATTGAGAAACAAAGCCCACAGCGAGTAGAAATCCGCAAAGAAGATCAGTGAAGCGTTAGAATGTGTGAAAAACTGGCGACGACAGGTCTCCCGAATGTTGGATGTGTTCAAGCAGGTATACACTAATGCGACTATTGTTGTCAATCAACATCTGATTGTTGCTTTATTTGTTTGTTTCACCAACATAACAAACAAACGTTACCTCCCAACGGCAGATGGAATTATACTTTGATTGTAAGAGCATTGATTGAATTTGATTGTTGTTGAAACAATGAACGGTATTTTTGAATATCTGTGGGCTGGATGGTTACGCCCACCGCAGTGCGACTTCTAGCGCGACATATGACACCTGCACGTGGTGCTCCAGAAGGCGGAGACCACGCTGGAAACGGGCGCGTGTGATGTCGTTTGTTCAACGCACAGTTGCAACGACACGAATCTGTTTCACAGATGTTTACGTTACTTGACAGTTGAACGGCGACAGTGCTTTGTGCAATTTATATAAATGCTATTCGCATTATTTTTATTTTCATTCAATCTAGTCTATATAAATAACTTAGTATGTCTATCAAATATATCAATCACTGGCACAATACCTAATACATACCAGTATATTTTCTTTAAATATCCTAAAATTTCTTGAAATGCATATAATTATGTATATATATGTACTATGTGAAAGCAGTTAATTAGTGTCGTATTTAACATTTATCATTTGAGTTGAGAAATGTAAGCACGAGTTCGTTAATAAGATCAATTCCTAAAAGTGCCGACTGACAAAAGAGAAAAAAGGGGAGGAGTCGATAGGAGCGACGTCGCACGTGCGATCTGTGAAACTCTAAACGGACATTCGACACTAACTTCCGGTCGGTTCGCGCGACTGACCACGGCTCGATGGACAAGCATCTCGACGGGTCAAATAACAACCGATGACCTCCCAGACAAGGAATGTGCGAAACGTCTTCAGCTTTCTGACTAACATGATTGATGGACAGATACATTCGCAATGCAAAGAACACATGCATGTGGCAAATATTTCTAAGCTATTCATATCTATAGCAAAAACATAAAAGTATGTACATAAATTTCGATAACAAACATATTTCATAGTCATTATTTAGTAAAATATTCTACATTGTATAAGATAGATTATAATTATTTGCTTGGATAACTCAAATTTTGCTCACGTCCATAAATTATGTTTTGACATCTTTGAGATTCCATAAAATCAACAATACAAACATTTGACCAAAAGGAGATACACATCATATATTAAGAAAAACATTCATTTACTTTTAATAAGGTTTTTTATTCATTCGGAACCAAAGTATGAAACGAAACTTGAAGCGTAGAAATTGCAACAGCTAATATATTATGTCAAAAATGAAATAACTAATCACAAAACATCACACGGTATCTCTTGTTTCAATTCTGAACCAATCAGACGATGATTGATCGCTTCAGTGAAATTCTAACGGTTCGTTTCAGAATTGCAACGTAAGCGTATAACGTAACTTTAAAACATTTCTTCGAAATTCCTGTAACATCGTCCGATAAATCACACACACCCTGTATCCTTTTCGTACCGCGTGGAATGCTAATTAGAGTGAAAAGTAAAAAAAACTAAACTACCCGTCTTGTATTACTCAGGGGTGCACAAATTTCACGCCAAAGCGAGCATACATACGCGCGTTGAATCCACAATACGGAGTTAATTTGCAATCCTGAAATCAGGCGATTGAATGACCCTATTCAAAGTCACTCTGATAGGCACGGAGGTTAGTCTAACTATTACAAAAGCGCCAATCACATTGTAAATTCCGCCCTGATCGTGTTCTGTTTCAATGGGACGCCGTCGAGGGCTTAGTACGGCGCTGGCGTCAGCGCACGCGTCACCTTTGAGCTTTGTTTGCAAATGAATCTGATTGTAACTTTTTTTTATCTCTGTGTCTCTTTTAAATCCTCACTCGTAACTGGAACTTCAAAGCTAACATGTGCCCATGAAATTTAGATCCTTTTTGTCAACAAACGAAGGGCAATTTTCTTGTTAACTCTGACTTCAGCAAATATGTTCTATTTGGTTATTAAAAGGCCGGTGTAATGATGCTTGTTTGAACACTATTTCCATACAGAGGTGTAAGGGATGATATGTTAATGAATGGATGATAGGAATAGATTACACAGACAACTATTTGTATTTGTACAGTAAAGAACACATGATCTGTCAAAACTAATCAAATATAAAACAGAATATTGTGAAATTCTTATTTATAATTTGTGTATACATATATATTCTCTTAGCAGTATTGAGGGACCAGTTAGTTGACTGAATATGATTTATAATAGAAACATATGTATTGAGCTGGTTTATAGGGGTGAAGTTGATGGGATGATCAGCACATGTGGTCTTTTTAATTAATGTTGATTATGCATATAATACAAGGCGCAATGTACATCAAAAGAACCGCCCAATAACCCTCCTAACATTTTAAACAAAAAATTAATTCGTTACGATATAAAAACGAAAACTGTATATTAGAAATTATAACCATAAACATAAAGTTATACATATATAAAAAAGAAATTAGATTTTAGAAATGATTAAAGATTTAAGTGTTGAGAATGACAATGTTATTAAATAATAAGATTGAGAGTATTAGTGAGTGTGAATATATCTGTAAGGGGACAAATGAGACAAGTACATGTGCATTTATCGAACAATTTAAGCTCGTCATGGTTAAGAAAAACACTGTAACATGCGTTGTCTGGCCAGGCGGCTAGTTAACCGACTCGCTAAAATCATTAGTCATCTGTGAATAGCGAGTTGGTTATATTTAGCTGCACATTTAAACACCCCGGTGTCGCGACAACTACTCTTTGAGAACAGAGTTCTTAAAGCTCCTGTGATAGGTGACTACGGTACTACGAGTTTTTTGTCAACAAGCATCCTTTTATTTCATGTCTTATATGTCTCCAGTTCGTGTAAGTATATGAATGATCTGTCATCTACTACGTTTACATGCTATGATTGATCATGCTACATGACACTCAAGAGAAATATAGAACGACAGCTGAGCTGAAGAACTGATACAGTTGTCAGAAGCGGTTAATAGCTGCACAGATATATAACGCTCGCCTAAGGCGTAAAACAAATTTGTCGTTCGCGTTAAATAACAGGAAAACGTAAATTATCCTAAAAATTATCGCGGAGAAAATATTTATTCTGTATGAAATTATGAATTACTGTTTTGCTTTAAGTGACGGAAACTTTATATTTGCAGGTTCTTTAAAAAAATTTATGTAGCGGAACGCGTTATTATTCAAAACTGGCTGATAGAAATATTATAATTAACTATCATTATAAATGTGTAAGATAGTAACTGAGAGTATGTTCCTGCTTGTTACCCACTACGTGACAATAATTATCTACTAATTAGTATTAAAATCTTACATTTACTAGTGGAGATTAGAGATATGTGTTAGAGATAGTAGATACTAACGTTCATACAATGAGATCTATAAATGTATTATACTAGTACGGTTAGTTAAACAGAAATATGCATATGGAACATTACAGCGTTGCGTTAGAAATTAATCTTTACACTTGTGTACATCAATCTTCTGCTCTTTCCGCTGTTATTGTTGGCCTATACTACATTACAAGTGATAGACTGAGTTTGGTCATGGATTCGGTAACCATTTTGAGAATGCGTCTATACATTTGTGCAGATGATAAAAGAACTATATTGGCTCAAGCCACTGGTGTTTTGTCACGGCACACCGGATATGAATAATATCGCATAACTAATTTCCTTCAGTGGTAGATGTGCCGTAGCACGGGGAGATCAATTCTCGCTCTTTACCAGATTGTTGACAGACGGCACTTCATCCGCCGCCGTCACTGTTATTAAGATGCCATGCACCAGCGCGTGATATATACGACACCTTGACAACTCTTTTCCTTGCTGCTATTTTTTGTTTCACACAGTTTTTTGTTTGTTGCGAGGGACCATGTTTTGAGTGTACAGGAAGCAATGAAAGTGAAAAACTGCAGAACGTTCGTCGGCTGTCGCAACTTGCCACAACACATGCCAACAGGAATTAGACGACAATACTTCACTGTTACCAAGAATCATGAATTGATGGCCGAATAACATCGTTCAGAAACACAAAATACATGTTTTGTTGAAATTTAATCGCGAGAAATATAGAAAAATATTATATAACACAGCCCAAATCTATCAGAACGAAGATTGTTAAATAAACAGCCTGTTATTTCGTAAATATTTTAACTAAAGGCTCATGTATTTTTTGGCAATAAAGAAATTTAATTGGAGTGACAAGTTGCAGACACCCTCATACTAGTTCTCATATAACTTTTAAACAAGCTTACCATGTTTTTTAAATGACTTGATGGATTTTATAGTTCGTTTTAAGTTTGCACATCTGGAGTTCATTAGAATCGAGGGTCGTTGGTGGTAAGCAGAATTACTAAAACACCTACAGATAACGTTAGGCAGTAAATATAACACATTGAATATATACAGCAAAACAGCCACTATAGATTACATTTATATTACATCATATTAGTACCATTAATGAATGTTATTCCATAATACAAATAATTAAATATATTTATCTAATAATTTTTTCGTTACAAATGTGATAAACCTCAATTTATCCCGGGCAAATGAATACTACACCATTGTAATGAAAAGAAATGAGTTCTAGAATTGCATAATCCCTATACCGCCCTCGGGCTAACCAAAACATTGGCAAATCAAATAAGGAATACGAATGTATCTGCTACGAACTAAAAGCGTATTCACTGTATACATTAGTTCCGGGTTGCTAAACGTACATCAACACATTCTGCACTCGACTAACCCAATTTGCAAAGATCTCGTTATCATCAGTGGATAATTCAATGATATATTTGTCATTCAGTGATTCTCATGTTATATGTCTCCCCCATTTCAGCTATGACTGGGGACTTTATGCACTGTTGGTAGCTGTGTATGTGTGCTATTAATCTTCATTTGACAATGGCCCTCACGAATAAATCGTTTCTCTAAAGTCCCCGAGGGCGCAATGTGATGGGGCGACAACCGCGAACAAGATGTTGGTAATGAAGTCGATGCTTGATATTCAATGATCCCCTCCGCGAAACGTATCACACTCACGGATTGCAACCAAAATCATTGCACGATTTACATACGAATAAATTATCAGGGCAAATGCATTTTCTAACGATACGAATATTTTATCTGAACGTAGCATTGTAATGAAATGAAGAAATTTTAGAGAAAAGATATTTTGTTAAAAATTGTTCTTACACAATATGTCACAAATAGGGAAACGTATACATTAGGCAGAAACTAAAGTCATTCACACGTGTGTAATCAATCATCTAATAATTATTATACCATTTAAGTTATTATTTCGTAGTGTACATATTTCCGTATATACATTGCATATTAGTGGAAAATAAATAAATGAGACTATCACTTACCGTGACAGGATAAATGCACCATCATCTCACTAATCGGCAACACAAAACCATATAAAACACAAATCAATCGAGACACACTAACATGTCGACCATTAGCATGGCCTAGTCGAACATGACTGACTAGTATTTACCAGTCAGTATTAACACTTGCGGGTTATTATGTCATCAGTAGAGCAAGTTACGTATGTATAAGCGCGCCAGTGTAATACCAGTATTGTAATATTGCACTAGTGGTTTTAGTGTCAATCCCAGATTATAATCAACAACAAAGCGTAGGGAATAACGATCTACCGCTGTGGAGTAAATTGATACCAAGCCAGCGCTAACTGCGATCCGCAGCGTATATAAATTTTCCTTTTAATCAGTGCGACAATGTTCCCTTCCCCTTCTGACAATTCAACCACCCGCCGTGGTTCAACCAACAACAGCGGGTGACTCTTAATGGACAAGAGGAAGAGCGTGGTGCTTCACTCTTGCAGCACAGCTTTATTGTAAATAAAACTAATGTATACATACATACAAGCACATACATGCGGAAATGCTATCATTTATTAGGCAGGAACAAACAGGGAACACATAAATAAATCAACGTTTCCATATTGAAAATTATTTATATTTTAATATCAACGTGTCTCACAAAAGCTTTAAAATTTCACATTTATACACAAAGGTACAGTTTCTTTATGCGATTATCTCTTTGATGACAAGGTTATAGCAAAACATATTACTTTTATAATGCAAAAATTTACATTCATCTGTGTGTGAACATGTTTTCATCTGATCTTTCAAAGATATAGTCGCCTTTCTGAAATAAGTGTACATCTTACGTATTTAATATAATAATAATTATTATTTTTTAAAGAATTACAATTAAATATTTATAATATGTACAAATACATATCTCCTCTTACTTTGATAAGCTGCTTTGAATAAGCGAACGACCGAATGTTTCCGTGCGCGTCCTCACGCAATGGACCGAACGGTACAACAGTACATTGAAGTACGTAAGGGGCCTTGGGGGGTAGGGACAGGGGGTACTTATTTACAAGATGGGGGGGTGGTGCGCGAAGTCATCAGGGGCCCCGCGGCTACTGGTGTGGTTGCGGGACGCCCCACCGGCCTCAAACTAGACCAGGCGGTTTCACATCTAAACCAGGCACCAGGTCTAACGAGGACAACGGTGCCGGGGGTGGTGTATGTCCCATGCTAGCGGGACTACTCACGTTGTTCGTGGTCATGTCACTCTGGCTATTCTCCTCTGAATCGGAACAGGAATCTGAACTGCCCTTCTTACCGTTACCGTTGTGTGTCTTTACATGTTTAGCCAAATGGTCGCTACGCATAAATCGTTTATTACACACGGGACATGCGAATCTTTTTTCGCCAGTGTGAGTGCGCAAGTGACGTTGCAGTTCATCGGACCTGGTGAATCGCTTACCACAGAACAGCCAATTGCAAACGAATGGACGTTCGCCGGTATGCCATCGGAGATGGGCTTTCAAATGGGATGTCTTTCCATAAACTTTACCACATCCGGGTATGTGACAACTGTGGATATTCTTCTTACGGAGGTGCACTCCTGCCGGCCCAAGACGCTCTGCTTCTTGACAGTTCGGGCAGTCACACGTTGCACGACCTGTGTATCGACGTTGTGACCTGGGAGATGGTACTTGCGGTGGCAACGAAGCACCGCCTGATGTTGGACTTGGTGCAGATGCACCGTGATGGTGGCCGAGGCCAAAAGAAGCGCCGACTCCTTGGGCTCCAGGCAACATGCTCTTGTACGTATCTTGAAGTAAGTGTTGTCCAGAAGAGAGGAGATGGTGGGCTGTATTCGTGGCGGCAAGGGAGTGTGTAAGACTCGAGTAGTCAGAGGATGCTGCATAATTTGCAGCAGCCATCTGTGCATGCATACCAGCGCCGCTCATATCTAACCAGCTACCAGCGGTGGCAGCGGCTGAATGCACATCCCACCAAGAGCCAGCCGTATTGACGGCATCCCCGGCCTTAATGGCACTGTGATGTGTTGCTGTATTGAATGGCCAGGATTCGTATGGATGCCTGGAATACACTGATCCTAGATGATGTGCTGTAGCTGCACCTTCTACTTTTCCCAGTAAAGCGCTCTGATGATGATCGACAGCTGGTTGCGAAGTGGCACCCGGAAAATATAAATCTCCCCCATATGAGGGTGCTGCACCGCTTGAACACGAGCTCATCACCGGCCGACTTGTATATGTTGTACTGCCCATACTGGATGAGCTGACTGCTCGTTGCGAGGACACGGACATCGTACCCGATGTAGCGATACCCGACGAACTGGCCAGACCTGGTGAGTGAGCACCCTGGGGCGACTTCTTCCAGGGATGAAAACCCTTGCCTACAGCGGCATCTGCAAGTGGCGGTGGAGACTTGCTGGATAGCTTGTTGCACTGAGCAGCAAGCATTGCCAGCGGAGTACCGCGTAGACTTGGATGTTCCTGCAACAATAGTAGAATATTTTCCATAAGTTACTGATATAAGATGTATTTATAATCTAGTACAGCATATACATAATGAAATATAATACTGGTTAAGCTAGGTAATCTAGATGGATTCGAAGTTTACTTTTCTAATGGATTTCTGAACGGCAGGTAAAAAACATAATGAAGCCGGCGGTGACTTCATTCGGATGTAAATGGCGAGGGGAACGAACGAGGGTCCGTCAGTTCGGAAATTGAGAGTACGTCGGTGGTGGTGTTGGCGGCGATGGTTGACTATTAGTGTGACGAGTTTCGGGGCTAAACATCAGCAGTAGTACAAAGTGGTTGCTGGTGGTGGTGGTGGTGGTGAGTAGATACAGAATTGGACTGGAGTATAAGTGCGTTGCGCCATATCCCAGCTCCGCCCACTACTTACGGGCACTACTTGATTTACAGTCGCCGGCACAACAAACGCCACCGATGCGCTACCGCTGACCGCGCGCTGCATACATCAAACCCGACCGGACACCTTAAATAACGTTATATTGATTAATATTTTGAGTTATCGTGCAACGGCGGGGTTTCTCACGGCACTAATTAATACAACAGGACGACCTTGACGCGGTTACAGCAGCCACCGTACCGCAGTTAACTCATAAATGACAGCCACCAGGCTCTATGTCCTGTTCAGCTATTTCTCAGTGGGTACATATCGATCTACGGAGACAATGCGGGATGCACACCAATAGTATTCGTGAGCACAGGAAGCACTAATGTTTGCCATTGCACATTTATTTAATGGTTCCGTCTGACTTCCTTTGTTTCTCGCCCGGGTTCATTACGACCGTGTGGCAATCGCTTACGAAATAATAATTTTCACATTGTTTACTTACAAACATATTTTGTTTGCATGTACTAAAATGCTATTTATAAAAACGTACAAGTAAATTTCTGTGAAATCATTGTACTTAAGAAACTAATATTTATATTACATAGTAAATATCATATATATAGTATTTCTCGTTTATATGATTGCTGACCAGTGTGTATAACAGGGTGGAAGATGACTAGAGAGAGATAGAGATACGAGTGTCTGTCTAGTAAGGGACTGCCGGCGCCAAGGATTTCATTACAACGTTGATTAAGGCCGGCCTCTTTGGTCGAGGCGAGTGTTTTGCATGGTCCACACACACACATACATATACAGTTAATCACAAGATGACATATGACGTCACTAGGCGGCTGTATGCAGACTCAGAGGACCTACCAAGCTGTTGTAATAAAGCACTGTCTCCTTCCGACATCGTTTGACTAATTACAGGCCAGTTCAATACTCGAATTACTTCATTAACACGCGAGACTTCAACGAGCTGCTGCGCACCAACACGCTTCGCATTTTCAGCTACCATGCCAGCAACTTTACGCAACGTTATAAACACATACAGTTAGTGCAGATAGAATATAGCAAGAGAATAATTGTAAATACATATACACGTATATATTAGGTATTATTTTATTCAATTATCTCAGCATTTACAATTAGACGTAGATGTATATGTACGACAATTGCGTACTTTTCTGTCGATAATTAATCCTAATTATATTCTCATTTTTTCACTATTAATGATCAGGATCATTATTATATCAGTGTGTAATGATGTCCGGCAGGCCTAACAATACAACCGACATCATTATCGTTATCTATCGTACATAATGGAGTTCATTTTGCAAAAAGATTGTTCGTAATACACAGTACACACAGTTTATAGTGACAAATGACACGTCAATTGTAAGCACGATATACACATAAATTTCAATCAATATCCTACATAAATATATACCAACAATGGTGTGTGTTACTGGTAATAATTTACCATTTTCTCCAAAATCATGTTAAATTAAATATTCGAATATAAAATAAATTAAAGATATTATACCATGCACAATTAATTATAGCTATAACAATATAATAAGAATGTTTTCCTTTATACTTAGTATTAAATTATATAAATAAATGATATAACTGAAGTACATTTTCATATAGTTTAGCTATGTTATTTGTTGTTAAATATGGGGTGGTATGGAACGCAGGTGATATTCCCATCATATGACTGAAAGGAAAAAATATTATCCAGGTCTTCGAAAATGTGTTTTTAATAATGGCCGCATTTCTTTCACACATTTGACACATGGTGAACAAATCATATAATTTAGAATTGATTAGTGTTAACCGCTAACTAGACAGCTGCTCTGTATCAGGGCCGGCTCTAGAGGGGGCACAGGGGGTTGGTCAGAGAGCAAAGAGTTGCAGGGGCAGGGAACATTAACACGCGGCCACATATGTTGCTTGTTTCATGACCAGAAACCTCTACCTAAATACTATACAGCCTTGTTATATACATACATTCACGTGTCTGTGTACGTATATACATGTATGTGCATATGTTTAGTGTATGTATGTGTGTGTATATATGTTTTACGTCAAGTCGGTAAAATAAAATTGTCCACTTATCGACCGCGTTGGAGCATTACGCGGTCGACCGATACCGAGGGCCCAACACATTCACTTCCGCTCGAGTTTTTCTATTCCTCACACGCGCTAGATGATGAATGTTCATTCGCGTGGTGGTGGCACTGCGATCGTAGTACTGTCGCATTTGTCATTTGTCCATTTCAAGGTGGATTATTTATATTTAGTACGGCAAACAGGTCATTTATAATGACAACCGACACCCAAATTACCGAAAACTAGTATTACATGTATACGGAGTCCTGCCGACTACTCTCGGATCCCGGCAGATTAGGGGACATTGTCAAAGCTGGAAGGAGACCTATTGTGTGCAAAAGAGCGACACTGCAAACAAATGAACCGAAACGACAACGGTCTCTTTATGTTTCTCAAGGATCTGTAAGAGGATATACTGTTTCCAGTGTAAACACTGCAAAATCCGTACATCGAAACGAGCAACACTGTGATCATTTTAGCTCTTATTTCACTTGTTTGTTTAGTTTGTGATAGTCATTTCTGCGAATTCTTTTTTACGCTTAAAGCGACATTTACAATAAGAAAAGGGTAATTCACATTTATATTTTTAATATAAAGTTTGCTCGAAATCTAGAAAGATAATAGTGTATCATAAAGATATGATCACTGAAAATTTCTAGATATTTTCTTCACGTAAAAACAAGGCTGTTCGCATTGTATGTGCGTGACTTCATCATCTGTGTGCTCTTAATTATGGATAAAAATTGGAGACAGATCCTGACCGCACGTGGCCTGAAGCAGTCACGACAGATGACAGCGGCTTGACATAGAATACGCCTGATACAACACCCTGCAGCAAGGCTACATGTTCACCTAGTCTCACTCCAGGCAACGTAATGAACAGTACTTATGATACGTCAGATACTATCACGACCTACGGACCATTCTTCTCGAAACCTTAACTTCCATCGACAAGTTCACTCACAACAGATTCACAGATGAAATAGAAACTTCTGCTGCCACGGTCACCAGAGTGAGAACGAGTGTTATTCAGTTATGTATCAAGTTAAAAATATAATTATTACCGGCTATGCATGTATGTACCAGGTTCTTATATCAGCACGCAACTAGGGCAGATACATTTTTCTGAATTTTAATAACAGATATAAGTAAGCAAATGTCGCCTTCACGTGTTCTGAACGTCACGTAAACAATTTTTAACGTCAGAATTAAATAGCAGTTTTCCATCTAGATAACTAAATGGCGTATATTTTGTCTGCCAACACAATAAATAAAGCCTGCATAATTTTTGAGTTAACAGTACTGCTTGTGAAATATTACTTGTTAAAAAAGTATATTAATATATTAGTTTGGGGAGATTCTAATGGGATGAAAGGTAAAGAAGGGTTAGTTACATGGTTATCGTGATTGGGTATGAGAAGCAGATGGCATCACCCTTGCATGTAACCCTTTCCTAATCTAACACGCCTCTTTCTTTCAAATAAAACTCATTGGTAAGTTCAGATGTCAACACGTGAAAAATAGTTTTATGTAAAAATATTTACCTGAATTTCATTTGTAAATACACATGACAATTATTCAGCTACATAGCAATGCTATTACTTAAAATTAAGTACGATTTTATTCCGATCGTGTTCATTTGTTGTTTCCGAAACGTTTACATAGAACATTTCGGATTCGTCCAAACCGAAAGGTCATCAATAGTCTCCCCTCGCGCCAATGGTCTCATTTCCCCGGAGTCGCCACATTTCGTGAAAATTTGCTTGGTTTGTCAGAGTACGACCGGAAGCCAAATACCGGACCCACGCCATTATGTCGAACCATTTTCCTTAGGTGATTTGAGAAAATGTCACCAGGGGAAATCGGAAGGATAATCGAGTCTATCTACTTGAACTGTAAGAGGTTTCCTTGAAGTGGCTTTTGGAATTAAACGTTTCATTCTACGTTTACTGTATCCGATAGTAAAAACAAAAGTCTACTGTTTACATTCAGACAGAATAATGTGTATTATGATGACGAACATACATGTATTTTATATAATTTGGTGATTCAGAACTTTGTTGTAAATGAAATCTATTAATACGATTGTATCTGTGTGAATGTCAGTAACTTGGATTGTGTAGAGACAAGGGTCTGCTACAAATCAGTACGGAGTGGACGGGTGCTTGTGTGTCTCGGAAGTGTCGGTGGAGCCGGTGCGTCGCGCTCGCAGGGCCCCCGATGTCAGAGGCCCGGTCTGCCTATAAAACTCTGGAACTAACAGTGCCCTACGGCTACTCATGCATATAAATTTGTTCACCTATGTCGAATTACACGAACCTCATTCTACACGGCCTCCAATCTTGTTTACGGGTCGAACTAGTTAGGCCAAAACATTGTTTATTTATCGAATGCGCCACGATTCTTGTGTTTTTTATGGTTTTGTTGTTCGGGGTGGCGTAAGAATCTACGGTAGCCGACTTGAAAACTGAATCAAAGATGTCATTAGCGCTTGAGCGTGGGCTCTGGCCGCTTTTGGCTTCTGAATTAACGCACGGCTGTTTATAACAGATTTATGTTAATTGGAGGAAGGTTCTTTTTTGTTTCTCATGCTGTGTAGGATGAATTATTATATATTTAAAAGAAATTAATTATTTAGAGTTTGAGTGATACTACATTTAGTCCAGTGCTTCAGGCTACATACAGAACCTACTTCATATATTGTTATATTCTTGATCGTGACAATGAAAACTAAATATACTGAAAACTAAACACTGTTTGGAAAGAAATCCAAAATTTTCCAAAGATATCATCCTCTCTTAATAAAATTAAATTTTACTGCAAGTTAATCGTTTAAAAACGGCAAGTATATAATTACGCATACTTAACCTAGTATCAAATTAATAAAATATAAATAGGAAACTTTTTCTGAATAATGTTCTACTAAACGTAGCAAAATTACATGTAAAACTTAAAACGTTATTAATATCACACACAGCTAGCTATCATTAAATCATCACATTAAAATGTTATTCATTATTATTAATTATAGTGTTGTAAAGTATGTCATCAAACATGTAGCTGTGTCTGCTAGAAGAGTTACTGTCTCCAGGTGCACAGAAAGAAAATTTGTTCGTGTTGGAAAATAGAATAATACAAACTTTACGACCATTTATTTTCTTCGGACAGCTGTCACAGTGAAAGAAAATCGACATTCAATTTAGAAGTACCATTATTTATAGTGAAAGCTTTTCGCATGGACTGATAATATCAGTGAATTTAAAAATATCACACAATGAAGATAAATGTTTAACTGTTTGTACCTGTTTCAATAATGTGTACATAAATATAACAATAATAATATCTAGTACAAAATAATTACACAAAACAATAAGTTACGAGTGAAGGGGGGGGGGACTGAGTGATATGGAAACAGATCAGTGGATTTATTTATATACCTAGCATAGACAGAGAGACAACATGATAAGTTGCATTCGTACTGAGATAGCACGGAATTCATCCTCTGCCTTGAGTGCACGCTCGGTTGCGATCAACTTAGATTATAAATGGCGGTCGGTGCTGGCAAATTGGCCAATCACAACTAATTTAGAAGCTAAAGTCGTTGTGCACGGAATGCCAGTACTCTAATTGACTGACGCTGGGATTTGAACCCGGGTCCGGACAACGTGCATAAATACGTCGTGGATCGTGGCTGCTTGGCGCTACCAATGCTAAATAACTCAATCTCATCTCAGCTCGGCGACATACTAGTATGCCTCTGAAAGAATGCACTTAGTACATTCACGAACAGTTCGTGAATGAAATGAAACATTGTGTGTAAACTTAACAATACTTTAGTGAATATTAGTCTATTATTTTTAGACTGATATCTATGTACTTTTTCGGGTGAAGTGACTTTGATCTTTGTGTCCAAATACCACCCGTGGTTCTGAGTGACTAGCTAACCAAGTGGCCATGTCTGATTGACGTTTCGTAACCTCCGTGCTGTGCCGAAGGACGGATGCACGCGTACTTATTGTTCTTATGATATTGTTTCACGCTGTGCGCGACAGTTTTGCGGTACACCACCTCTGTCGACAGCTCATATTTCTCGATATTAGTGCTGTTTTCGTTTTTGATTTTACCGATATTTTACCGAGAATAAAGAAAATGTGAAATACTAAGAATTGTTGCTTATGAATCAGCTAAAAAATACCAGCAACACGTAATATTAAAAAAGATGTGCACCTGCATGACTTTTAGATACTTTTTTATTGTCCTTAAAAATAATTACTACAACGACATGTGAATGAAATCAAGTAAATATGGATATAATAAATTAGTAAAATTCACCGACTTTACAAATGTATTAGGAATACAGTGTTTGATGAAGATGATAGAATCGACTGGCTATTATTGAGTAGTGAACAATGCGTAATACTCATTCGCTATCAATTACGAGTGACCTAGGTTCCCAACTGACAGCGGCTAAGAGTAGCAAGTAGAGAAAGGTAGTCAGTCGCCACTTCTGTAGCCACGAAGTGGACTTCTTAAGACGATGATGCTGCATATGCTTTTGTGTCGGCCCGTCGCCACCGATAAAAGCACAGTTAACAAGCCAACAGAAAAAGCAAATCAGAAAAAATAACCCGCTACAACAAAGAAGAACGTCCAAGCTACAGTCATAGCTTAAAAAAGAGTTCATAATTTTCCGTCTATCCAACTTGCCGACTAACTAATAAATACTTTTCTAAATGAGTGTATCTCGTTATTTTTCATTAGACATTAAATATACTAACGCACACAAAGTCCCTATGAAAATACATGTATAAAATACAAATCAATTAGAATTATATGTTCAATTTATTCATTAGCTCCACTACGTGGAACCTATTTTCCAGCATAATTAAATTTTAAAAAATCATCACATTAAACATAATACATATTTATACGTTAATAATTTTAAATTGTAGGTGTACTAACGGAAAACAAAGAATAATTATAGCTATATTAATTACAGTGTAAAAGTATACACCCGCATGAACGCATTTCATTATTATTATTATTAATTTCAATACTTGTTATACCTACTTGTTTATTATTATCTGTTACATTATGATTGACATCGGAATTTTAACGTATTATATTACTTATGATAAACATATTTCTTACACATGTACCTATATTGTTTTATTTACATACTGAAATATATTACCTGCTGTAAGATATAAATATTTTATCATATAAGTTATACCGTATGTTCCAGGAACAAAGGACACGAAAGAATGTTAACAACTGATAGTGACCTTTTGATAAATTACCGGGAATATTAATAGTTTGCTAGGACAATGATAAGCTATCCGGTAAAATTGAATTTTACACACTCGAAGCCTAAATAAATAACTTAATAGTATAAAAATCATTAAAAATGAAGACATCTGTTATGACCGCAAAATTATCAGTAAACAAAGTTGCGGTTGGAATATTTCCGATGAAAAATGACCATTTATAATTTTTTGGTTCAGGTATCGTTAGGCATCGGGCCGAAACACAATTTCCGGTCGGTATCGCCGGCAAAATAAATTTCCATGAAGAAAGAGCCCTGTTCATTTTAATATGAACTCAAAATCACCCGATCTCCATTCTGTATCTGATGTAAGCGATAATTTATGCAGTTTTTGTAAAGTAATTACCTGAATTTAGTGGAAATGCGAGAAATGTTAAGCTATTTACATAAATGATCTTATATAAGTGATTATTCACTTTGTTTCATTCGTTTCATAATTTACAAAGAACTAAATTCATTAAGCAGTCTTGTACAGACATATAAAAAGGGTAGAGTTTCCCTGTAGCGTTCCGTGTTGGTAAGGAGGACGTGTAGCTGCTGTTACCGTCGCAAGAATCTCAGCGATTTCCCACAAATCCTGTGTAGACGGGCGTACGGAAGACGCATTGCGCACAGTTCACATATCTGAACTGCGGCACAGTTATTTTAACAATCGTGTCTAGCAGCTCCGTCGTCACCACTAGCGACACAATAAAAAAGTGGCTAAGATATAAATTACCAGTGAAGTTGTCGACGGGAATGTACACAAAATTAGACGACACGATTTTTTACTACTCACGCCTCGTTGTGAAGATAAGACAGCATGTTAGCTAAGCAATATCGCTCACGTCCGCTAAGTGTCGCATACAAATTTTACGCTATCTTGTTTTAGTAGTGCACTAACCACCGTGTTATTTTGCAATGTCAAAATAATGACAGGCTTAAATATACCTGGCTAAAATGTAGCAGTTAAAATTTAAATATATGTGTTTTTACAGTCATATCATTTCATATTATTTATTCATATGTAACTAACGTATTTAAATTATAAAAGAAAATAATATCGAGTATTATATTGTAATATGTTATATCTATACAATTATGCGCGATTTATATTTTATATAGGTATATATTAATAGACATCATAATATACATTTTGTTTTAATATATGAAAGTATACCTGTTTGACTAGCGTTCTGTGCAAACATAATAACGTGTGACCGGCGGACTGAAGTTATACTCGAACCGGAGCCCAACCGTGAAAAATTATGTCGGCTTATGACCCGTCGTTTGCCGGCAACTTGGAAGGTATAAGGTCCGTCAGAAACAAATGAGTACTAGACCCTTCCTTTGTTTCGGCCGCCATCTACATATGTATCTGTATTTTTTTGTAACATTGTATTATTCTCGTTTACTAGTGCTTGATCAATTTCAGCACAGTCGGTAGCTGGATTTACAGAAAAATACGTGTCAATGTATCGGATGACATGGGACCCGGCATACACTTGCTCTTTTGTTAAAATGTCCAAAATCTGGAACATTGAAGGGAAAAATAAGCGGATTATGTCAAAAAGGACAGCCCGTGACAAACAAGATCCTCAAATTCGCACTGTCTGCAAAATGTCTTTCCACAAAACTCTCGAAACTAAAAATAAGTGGACTGCAGGTACATTTATATTCATTTTACAGGAAAAATGTGAAAAATAAGATAGGTAATTTCTACTATATTGCATCTACAAAATATACTGATATTTTTATTATTTTTTAAATAATTATTAATATCATCCGAGACATAACACATCTGTGACTTATTAAAATAAAGATAATTTGTTATTCACTAGATGTAAAAATGAGAATATATAATAACTAAGTACAACTTGATAATGTATATTTAGAATTGCATCATTGAAAATGCATAAAACAACGATTAAAAGTCCACACACGTCCGCTGTCAGAGTGGTATGATGTGACAGGCCAAACAAGCATATGATAATGGATATCCCAGCATGTACAGGAAATAATCCCTTGCATATAAACACGTATTAAGGGGTATTTATGTTCGTCATAAATTATAACGCTTTCGACACTGGCGCGTTGACAAAAAGACTAGTGTGCGTCCCACAATGCATTTCGGTATAGAACCGCAGCTCGCAACGGGGAACCACCGAGCACGCAGCAGGCTCCGATAACATGCATGACAATAATCCAATAGTGGTTCCATGCAGTACTGATCATCTACCACAACACACACACACACACATATTAGTGTATGGTTCCCAAAACATTTTGGTTGTACAACACCACATTAGCACAATGCAAATCTAGGTCGGTAAATACGACTTAGTATCCTTTAGCTATAGTAAACTGTTCTTCCGTAAGGTAAAATGAACAACTATTTACACGGATTATTATTGAAAATTGCACCCGAATGAATTTAAACTAAAAACGAGAGCTGACTGGCCTTTTCGATGTCAGCATGAAGTGCACTTCTGGCTGAAGGGAAGTGTCACAGTAAGAGCCCTTCGTATTATACTAAACCGAATTAGTTGTTTAAGAGCAGGGTATTGAATAGAGTGCACTCACCACTGTGACAATATACATGAACAACAATACATTTACTTGCGGTTGAATGTTCACAGGAATTTGTTTATCTCTTGTTACAATGTACGATCTTAAATACGTATAATTCTAGCAGAAATGAATTTGCTACTTGTTCGACATTTTACTGATAAATAAACGATAACAAATATACAGGTACATTTAATCACATCTTGCCTACCCTTCATGGTTTCTTTAATTTTAATCCTTATTGACAATACGAAGACAAAATTTTTCTTTCTCAAATATAATATATAATAAATACATTCATTTATAAATGTACCATGAAGTATGTAGGTATGTATTTTGAGTTAATGTATACCTGCAGGTGTATAGTTAGATAAAAGAGTTAATGCTGGTAGCTATATATGTATGTAGATAGATATGAATGAGATTACTTACAACTGTCTTATTTATATTGGCGATATTCATGCTCATGGCGGGTATCTGAGCACCGTACAGTTGCCCGGCGGTGGGCGTCATGTCCGTCAACATGCTGGCGTCACCGACACCGACGCAAGAAACCAAAGAGTCGTCAAACACTGTCTGTCAGAATCACAGTTCAACCAACCACAACGAACCAATCAATCAATCACTGCCGTAGATAACGATCACTACCGGTGAGAAACGTGTACAATTTGAATATCGCACAAGCTCTGTATAGCTGTAGCTGCACCGACATATGAGTATGCCTGTGTGGATATCTACGTATATGCCTACACCTCTATTGTTGCCACCACATAGCTAACTGATTCCACGAAACCCCTTAACTACCGGAGCGGATGAACAAGATCTGGCACGAGTCTCCCACCCCTCTAGTTTCAATTGGGCGTGACCGAGCGGCCGCGGCCAATCCCCGTACTTGCCATTTAATAAAAGGTAACGCCCATAGGTTTTTTACAGCAGAACGTCCTATTGCGGCACTGTGCTCGGTACAGTCCATTACCAACGAAACGAGGGGAGTGAAGGAACGGTGAAGGGGTGTGCGCGCTACATCAAACTGACCTCCCCCCTCTATTACTGTTGAAGAAATAGTAGTGGGGTATATACAAGGGCTACGTGTTCTGCGATATGTTTACAGTCGATTGCTCCTTGAAATTATAATGTACCTTGCATATATGTTTGTTCATCTATTATTTTGTAAACAAGCTCTTTATTAGAACATGTTCTGTGTGGCACAATGGCGGTTCTAATAGGCCCTGATAAGGCGGACTTCAAACCCTCTAATGAGGCCGCGTGCATGTTCTTAGCGACCACAACATGTATGGTTACAAGCCGCATCATGACCTATGTTGAGAATAGTTTTCTACTTAGGTATACTTATTTAGGTAATGGAATGAAATAGACAAGGACAATATATGCATCCATGTACATATTTATAGGTTTAATTGAAAAAGACATCATATGATATATGAATGCATGATATTTTATAAATTTATAAAACTGCAATAATACCTTATTAGACAAATATTAGTGCGGGAATAAAAGAGAACACGGCAAACTGTAATAAACCTTGAAATTACACATTTTTACAAAGTAATAGTGCTATAATAATTCTAATGACAGTTGCAATTAGACGTTTGTGTTAATTAATACCTTATATTAACAGCGGACACTTTTCTGTAATAAAAAGAAAAACTAATTATTTAGACTCGCAACAGGTATTAAGGATTCAATTATAATTCTTATTACTTAGACGTATATTGTAGCCGTAATTAAAATTACCATACTATAAGTCAATTAATAGGTAACAGGTATGAATATTTTGACTTGCTGAATACTAAAATATATTCATTACTATGATGTGTTTATTTTCACACTTTATTTTTACTTCATGCTACACGCACTTACTACAAAAAAATATCTGCTTACAATATAAATCTACTCATTTGTATGTATAAATACTTATATCTGACATACCATTTATTATAGCACTATGTCTCGATATGTTTATGGTACGTTGATACAATGTTTTATTATGATTTATTTCCGAGATTAATACATAATAAAAAAAATACCTACAAAATATCCTATGTACTAGCTATATAAGAAATAAATTATTACTGCATATTTTCGTTAAAGGACACGCTTTAAGGTTCCGTTTAAAATTTCGTAATATAATAAGATAGAAATTGTACTATTAGTTTGAAAAAAAGGCACCACAGATAATATTATTACCTATGGTTACCTACTAGGCATTAATATAGGTTAGATTTTGGCCCCAGTTTCATTCATTTATTTTGAAACTAGTTCGTCTAGACAAATTTCCATCAGGATTTGCTAGTTGTAGATTTTTTGAGCACATTTTTACTTTGAACCCATTTCCCGACACCGCCAAAGTTCGAGCGGGACGATTACGCGTCTTCCGTCATCATCACGGTGGCACGAGAGGTCTCCACTGTTCTCCACTGTATACACAGAGAATAGCATGGGCTGCGATCATTGCAGATAATGATGATGACTTGTGTAACAGACATAATGCGTCGGCCGCCGGCGCCACTACGGGACCTCAAGTAATTAGTGGAGTAGCACTCTGTCCGCCGACCAACAGGGCCATCGAATTTTCAGAGCACCACACACTCTGTACAAGATCCACATCACAACGTCAGATGCACCACCGTTGATAACACGACAGCCAGGTATGCACGTACAACTTGTCCGTTATCAGATAAATGTGTGAAAAACATAGTTGTTTTGTATTTAAACCGATAATTTTACTGTTGGGCTAACAAAACCGCATTTGGCTGATCTTGAAATGAAATACTAGACATGTAACTATGTTCAAATTACATGAATAAAATATTTTACAGTATTAGTAGGTTGATATAAATTCAATATTGATTGTTTACGTTAACAATGACAAATTTCTACCATTATAAACAACAATTTTATACATCAATACGTATGAAAAATGTAACACAAATAATACTATGAATTATTATTGTAGTACAAACAATTTTATAAAATTCCTTTAAAGTTTTTATCAAACACGATATTTTATATTTCAAAAACAAATCATTATTATTCAATTCAACCCAATTTCTAGATAACCACATTCAATAAAAACAAAAAAAAACATATAATTCACTCGTTCAAATTGCATGTCAGTTTTTTTATCAGTTAGACGTACATGTATGTATTTGTTATCTCATTGCACTGAAAATTCAATGTTCATATGTTGTTTAGTAACAACATGAGAAGATTATCTATCACAATGTACGTGTTTATGTAAATATTATGCTCATACTGAAACATATATACATATCAGATGTTGCAAATATGCATAATTTTATATTTTTATCAAATCTTTCTCTACGTTTCCTTTACCTAGCATTACACAAATTCCAACACAAAAATCAGTTAACAATTAATATAATTAAAGAAATCCGTATGCAAAGTTAAAAAAAAAAAGATGAAAAATTGCAGTCACGAACTGTTATAGAATATAATTAGATAAATTATATCTATACGTTAACCATTCTGACATTAAACGATATGAAACATACACTTTTCTAGACACACTTTAATTATAATCACGATTATTTATCTAACTTTACAACAAAAAATGTATATTTAACGACTTATTTTGGAATTAATCAAATTTGTTTATTTTTTTTACTGAAAAATTATCCAAGTCACTGACAATTTTTTTATGCGCTAATAATAAATACAATAGAATATATTTGAGTTTTGTAATGTGTTATAATCTTTAAGATAATTATTATAATCATGTATAATTGTCGTGAGACAACACTTTTTTGTACATAATGTGAAACTAATTATAATTAAGTAATTTCAGATGTGTGACTCCATTGTTCTACAATTACCATTTATAATATTCGACATTTTATACTACAATGAATTGGGTATATCTCTAAATGTATATAAAAAATATTTCCATATAGGTATTCTTCAATGTTCATGACCCTTCACCTCATCAATACTAGTCACAGTGTGAAATATTGTTTGATATTTAACCGTCACCTTTGATATACCGCCATGTGCTTTACGCAACTTCGTCATTATATGCCTGCAGTCAATGAACAAACAAACATGTATAAACAAATTCCTACATGACACATTTTTCTAAACAAGCAGATACCTAATTCATTGTCGTCGAATTGCACAGGACAGATTTATAATTAAAAGATGTTAATAAGTTGTGACATACGCGGGCGAACATTATAATTATGATAAAATTAACTGCACAATCTAGCTGTAATTATTAACGGCGATGTGACAGCCACGATACTGGACACCTACACACACGGACCAAACAAATCAACTATAATCCTACGATAAATTATTACGATTTTTTTAATTCGAAGAAAACTCATATCTTATAAATTATTTATCAACAATAAATATGCGTGTGATTAAAATCTTGAATGTATAATTAGTTGCCTGTTAAATGCTGAATTAATTCCATCTACTTTGTTGTATTTCTCTTATTTAATCCATAGACGTACGAAGGGTAGGGCAATAACCGAAATATAAAGTAACGTAATTACAACAGCACAGTTTGAAAATGTATTTAAAATACACTCAAATGAAATGTATGTTTACACATAAATAAACCGAATGAAAGTAGTCAAGTGCTGTATGTAGTAGAGGTATGTACGTTAGATATCTACACATGGATATTTTAAATTGAAGCGAATTACGTCCGTCTGTTTGGCTCCATCGCACTGTATAAATCACGCCGCGTGGAACTTGATAAATTAACGGAAATAAACGATTCATTCATTAAACACTTTTACGTTTAATTATGTATTCACATGGACTATGATTTATGCATATGCATAACGCGACATAATAACACGCTACAATACGTCGATTGCTATAAAATATCGCATCATTTAGTGAGACTGTTGCACCTCGCCGAACAAAAATCAGAATCTCCACGCACTTAAATCGTACGGCCAGTGATTCAAGCACCGGGGTTAAGTAAGATAAATCACTTGTGTGATAGCACGCAATCGCAACCAATGTCTATCAATGATTTACTATTTTCTTTATATTGTATAATACTTCTGATTCGATGTTGTGATCGATGATGAAACATACCTCGAGCATATTAGAACATAATATATTATTATACTCATATATTTATTCGCATATTCTGGATTCTATTTTAAGGTGAAATATTTTCTACTTTACGTTTTGATGTAATCAATACACTTCACGTCTGTCGAATGGGTTGTTCCCAGTCCGTAATTCAATTACCTAAATTCAACCACACACTGAAGTGAAGGCGTCCAACCATATGACATGCCATTTTTCAATCATTAAAAATCCTTAGAGCCCATATGGCGTACGAATGTCATTATTTACCGTCAAATGCGAGGACATTTCTAGATTACCGTCTGACTTTATCGGTTCTACAGATCATTCACCCTTACTACTATAAGAACCTAACGCTAAATGAAAATATACTTATTAGATATCCGTCTTTTACTTGCGATCATACTATGTGATAGTGTTACTGGTTTGAATAATTAGATTTTTAAATGATACTTTTTCATCAGTCATTTATATTTTCTACTATATCTTTATTAACGATGTAATATTATAAATATATACTTTAGACATTTCGTGAATAAAACTATTTGTAAAACAATGTTGTAGATATGAAAGGATAATTCTGCATTACAGACAGTTCAAGCACGCAATTAACTCAAAGCACCGCGATGACAAATAGCTAAATCGTTCCAAGATTCATGGCTGACTCTGTTGTCGAGATCTGAACGAAATGTCTCATGAGAGAAACGCGCGGAGCAAGAGGACATATTGAGACAACTCCCACACGGCGTTATTGCCGGCACACATCAAAGGTGCCGACAACACCACGCACGTACCATCCGTTGTTTCAGAGAATACAGCCTGCATATATACGTGTATGTGTGAATGTACGTACATATTAACTCGTATATATGTGTATGTGTGTGTGTACTGGCGGTGTTGGGTTCGACGCTCGTGCGCACGGCGCCGAGAAACTTTGTACGTGACACAACTGACCACGGACCACACCTGGGCCGAAATGTTTCGTACGAAATTGATGGTTGTTCTGTACACAGTACCGTATTCAGCTCAAACTTTACAATGATTTATTTAGAGATTATTTTAATGAGCAACAACATGTTACATTAATAAGTATATTTTGTTAAAACATGTTATGAAAGAATATTAGCAAACTGAAATTATATTTCTATACTTGAATTATATATTTTAACTTGAAAGAAATACATACTAGGTATATTTTGTACTGCGTTGGTGTGAATTTTGATGGATTGTATAATTTATATATTGTAATAAATAACCGAATAATGAAGCCCCCGGTACAAGATAGAATTATTTAGATCAGGCAGACGAGTGAGAGCTGAATGTTAAAGATTCGCGGATGCAGAATCCTGTTCGCTCGTCCTGCAACAGTGCAGTGATAAAGACAGAGCGACAGAGAGAGAGAGAGAGAGAGAATGATAAACTAATTGATAAATAACAACCTGCACGGGCTAAATAACATGTATTTAGTGTAAGAAACCTGTGTTCAGATCGCACCTAAACACACACAAATTGTGAATTTGTTATGGAAATGACGTATGGCCGATCGCTCCTGGGCCATGCTCTCATATACGCTTTTCATCGGACATAAAATTAGAATACTGGCTGATTGATTGCCGACCAATTACGTCTCGACAATTTAACCACATCGAACGCAGGGAAAGTGAGGTGTAGAGAGGAGGGGAGAGGAATTTTCACCGACCGAAATCTTTAATGTACATCGATTCGATACTCGATAAGGCATGCCATTAAAGCGCACGGATGTAAAATATCGATCAAGCAATATTGATTGAAAACAGTTAACATGTTAATAATTTCTCATCACACAGGGGTTTTTTTATTTAGTTATTGTCCAGAAATTGAAGTGAAGTTTGCCTTTAAAGGATGTGAAGAATTTGTAATCTGCCACAGAAAATTATTTATCCATTAATAAGTACTCGAACTGACCGTTGATCAATTGGCTGCATATAATACTTTTTTGCTTAAATATTAAAAATGAAATAATAAAATTTCAACCAGTAATTAATAAGATGACAAAAGAAATTGATTTTCCACGAAACAAAATAAAACATTTACCATTACAGACATATTAATTGTAGGAACCAATATTCAAATAAAAATCCTAAAAATTGTATCAAAATAAAACTACAACTAGGTACAACTAGTAATAAATATATCGGGAATGAAAAATGCGTTAATAATAATTTATAGTTGGTATTGTATCTGGCCCGTCAGTACCAGAAAACTAATAATTTTATCCGGTGAATTCAATCTAGTAATGGTAAAAATTAATTGACTTGTCAGTTTGGACAGTGATAGCAATCGAACGTCACCTGGTGCCACCGCAAACATGCCAATAATCAACCACCAGCCAGCCAGCTACTGGTTATTAGGATCCTGCAGCAATACGGCCAGCCGTTCGTATATGCTACCCCCTCGTGTTTGCTGCGTTGGAGCTCTATTATAATTTGCACGGCCGAACGCTCTCCACAGCCAGCAGCAGTTTATATTGGCGCAATAAATGTCAAGAAAAACCAACAGTGCTTCCTGTGGCCCTCGCCGCACCGTGACAAGTCGAACAAGTGCCGCTTCGGCACGCGTCCTGCCTGCATTGGGGGATTTCTTCATTACCGGTACCGTTACATGTGCGCTCCACCAACCGCACCACTTTGTCATTTGATTTATAAGCCTTCCAACGATAAAGGTAGGTGAATTTTAAAAAGAATCATACACACATAAAATACAACGATGCATATTAGCATTCGTATGTTAAACTAAAATTTATATACCTATATAAATATATTGATTAATTGGTAGATATGCTATAGATATTTTAAATATATCAATACTTTATGTTATAGTATCAGGTTATATATATATCCTGCTACTTTAATATAGCTTTTTGTATGTATATAATTACTATCTAGGAGTATTATTAATTACCGTAACCAAGAATACACATTATCATTTTAATTTTACGTTACGCCAACAACCCTTATAAAATTAGATTATAAAGAGTATCATTTATCACAGTAGGTATTGTGATATTGTTAATTTCAATCACAATTTACAAAAATACTTATAAAAAAATACCTATAACTAATATAACTTTTCATATATAACATAATATTATTTGATGTAGCATGCAATTTATTATTATCTGATATTAAATTAAAAAGTTTCAATTCAAAATAAATTAAATATATACATTTATGTGAACAAACAATTTCAACTAGACAGCTATAAGCATCTTGGTTTAAAGTAGGTAAAATAAATAGAGACGGTGAATTATATATCTACCTCTAGGAAATCGGCTCCGGTGGCCGCCGGCGGCGACGTGGCCTGGTGCACCTGGTAAGGGTATGCACAGTTCATCTCGTCATTCACTCGCGTGGCGGGAGGCACAAAAACACCACCACAGCCGTAATACTGGAGCGAGATCACTAAATTGTTCCTGTAAGCACTGACCTGCAGCACGTATGTATGTATTCCACCGGAGTAGACAGACAGACAGACAGATAGATCGAGGGAATAATCACACTGAACAGTTAGTTAGTTACGCACAGAACAACGGGGTACGGGTACTTACGTACGTACGAGACAACGTGTGCGAGAGAAAATCGGTAATTGCAGGTTACGCGGTCTCTAATGGGCTCACATGAGTATGGAGTTATCGACTGAGCTAAAGAGAGGAGTCCGGCTGCGTATCCAAGGGTCCCCCCGTTGATGCGTGGGGCCACGTTGCGTGCGGGAGCCACGCCCCCGCGACCAGTAAGCGGACCCCATTGGCTGGCTGACACCTGAAGCACGCCCCTACCTCACCATCCACTACATAAAACTCGGGCTGATACTGTCTTTATACACACGATCCCTTTTTATACATAAGTAACAACACTCCTTCATAGATAACCCGATAAGTAAATCCGTTTTATTCCGCAGATTAAACTACACGCGCGCGCATCCCACAAATAAAATCATTTGCCAAGTTATCCATAACAAACACTCTGCACATCGTCTATACTTCGTTCAAATTTTATTGATTTGACATGTTCACCTACTGGATTCGGTAGTAAAGGCATGTATTTTAACTTTTACCTACCAATTACAGCCGTAACACATTATTATGCTCTCAAGCTTAAAACCACGTCACTCGGAAATTATATGATCTTGATTCCGTTTGATATGGACCACTGAAATGAATTGTTTTCGGAGAAATAACAGGTAACTGAATATAAGAACGTGAGAAAATTAATTATCACTATAAAATGAATGAAAGAAGTTAGATTAAAATTTCAATTTACTATGAATAGTATTGAAATGAAATCATTATAGCTGTACATGAGTTTATGACAGAAATTATGTAAAATAAATAACGAAAAGATCTTATTATGTTAAATAGATACATTAATCCTTTTTCCAATCATGTCCGTATAAAAATGGAAAGTTCTGTTTTAATGGTTGCAATATATGCTGGTACGATGTACAATTACGGGAAAAGTGAAGTGTTCAAGCGATGCTGAAGACATTATAACCGAATATTATTACGTTGCCGACATTAAGAATCGCGGATGTAATTTCAGGACTGGGCAACGGCAGCAAGCAGCCAGACTCCGTGTGTACGAGTAGTCATCCTAATAACGTTGTCGTACTTTGCATGTATCTGTACGTACGTACGTATGTATGTACGCGTAGTCTCCGTGATTAAGCCCTCACAGGGTGATGATGATGATGGTGGTGACGGTGAGTGTGACGGTGGCGGGTACCACAGTAGAGAGGGGAAGACGATTACCAAGCGTACGGAACGTTTTATCAGCGCGAGACAGGCGTTTAGCTTAATAAAGTTATTCCGGTGAGACTGCAAATTTTCCGTCGGAAATTGTTGAAAAATCTGTTGGAATAATGAACGTCGTCGTGAATACACGTCGGCGCGTTGCACTAAGTCGTGTCATGATGAAGAGGGAGCCGACATCATCGCCGTGGCATCAGATTACCGGCCGTGCTGGGCGGGTGTGGAGTTCACGACCGCGCGCACGGCCTCACGAACTTCTTACCTCTGGATATAGGTAAATTACAAGTTTCAATGCACTCGATTCACGTACAGTTGTTGAATACGCCTTTTGCAACTCCCTTTTCCGCCCAAATAACATGCTTTACGCTGGCTACTTGAACTGCATCACTTTGTAACCGGACTGTTTGGACCTGATTATTACACCACTACTCACTCGCTAATACTTCAGTGTCTTGTTCACTCGTCCATTCGACATCAGCCACTCGATATCCACTGACTCCAGTCTTAATCAATCATTACCTATCATCTATTGCAGCATTCACATTACACAGCTTCTGATTTCCAACTAGTCAGTCATTAGTCATGTTTCATTACACGCAATATTATAGAACATTGCCAAACACCACAAAACTATATCCATATGTACTTATTTAAAAGAGAAATTCATCTACAGTGATAATATTAATAATATTACAATCACTATAAAATAAACTACATGTGTGTACATATTCAGTTAACATATTCAAAAGATAAAAAAATACTCCATGATACTAGAATAAAAACTATCATAACGATCGAACTGCTCCCATTTCTCCGTATCACGTTGGACGTTTATAATAAAAGTATTTGAGGCATTGTTTCTGTGCGTAATGCCTAGATGCACGGATGCATTATTCTTTATAATCAGCCTGAAGCGTTGAGCTACGAACCATTGACCGTACATACCGTCGTACACCCACCGTGCATTCAAGACAAGACAATCTATCTAAATCTCGAGACAAAGAATAGCCCGGTATAAAATCAATAACTGTACCTACACTACACCCAGTCCCATTCGAAAAACAAAGGGTGCACCAAGCACTGCTCCGGGCACTGATCAAAACAATGGCCATACAAAACAAAAACCATCGTAAATAAGTAAATTAGAATAACCACAAGGAGGACGAGGACGCGAACGATGACGACAATAACAGCCAGAGCGTCCACCAGGTGTACAGCGGGGGGTTTCTCACACGTGCTGCCGATACAGGGATCTGAAGCCAGTATCCTCCCAGTTCCTGCTTCCCACAAGCTATCACGTTTCTTCCTCAGACACACCCACTAGGAGAAAGGCACCCTATATGCATGTATGTACAACGTATGTATGCACCTCATTCAAGACACGCAAAAACTACACTATTTCATTGAATAGCGACCGCGTGATGTAAAGAATCCATCGTATGTATTGTCCCCTTTGTTAAAAGACACCCTGAATACGCCCCCCGCCCTGCTGCACCCCGGCTGCCTGATGTCTGTACTGCACGCACACGTAACCCTTATGTCTCTGGGAAAACTTTATTGTTAGTTTCTCGTAATGGAGACGATCTTTCCGGCCCTCGCTATGAATGTTTCTCTTTTTCCCTTGATTTACGATAACCGAAAACGAAATCACATTCCTTGTGCATGGAAATTATTCATTGTTATACTGTTGCTATTCAATATGAACTGAAATTATACAAAAACAATATACACTAGCGCATTATTAACTGTAACAGTTAACTAAAAATTCTATTTCAGTATTCACTTATCTATCTATATAAAATACTTAGTGCAGAATTTTCAAATAATACAGATGTTTTCTTCCAACCACCACTATCATTAATGATCAAGTTATGTAAATGGATAAAATGTGCTAGACATTAAATATTATGAAACACACCTTTGGGATAAGCACAAAAATTAGCTCGCCAAAGCTGCAGTTTTCTCTTGTAAGTACATTTATCTATTTATCCCTCATATTTGTGTTTCCGGGATAGGACCTATTACTAGACCAGCGTATAGTTAAGCATCTGAGCAGAAATTACCGATAATTACATTAATTAACACCAGTGTATTTATGCGCGTGCTATGAATTAAATATTCTCAGTTTGTTCGATTAAGATGGACTTTCTTCTAATTTCTGTCCCGTTTTTTTTTGTTTTCTAAAAACCTATATTCTAAACTGGATTAATTCAATGACAGCTGTGTGTTGTGTTCTGCAAGAAAACTGCGGGTAATTTGTGGTAATAGCTTCACGTATGTATATCTCGTTTCACAAATGTCCGCCAGCCTGCGTGGCGGCACTGCAGGACTGCGGTTATTCACACAAAAACCTTGCCGCAATAAATAAGCAATTTTTAGTAGCAACAACATTGCCTTTTTCCATCTGGGCTTTCTGGTCGATTAAAAAATTCTACCATAGCTCTGGACACAGTAAACAAATACCAGTACATGCTGGTTGCTAATAAAGAATTATTCTCCCATTATTTCATTTTACCAATAACAATTTCAACATACATGTATTCAGTCAGAGATTTGAGTGTAATATGTTATGATTGAATTTAGCTTCTTGGCCACTGGTACAAGTAAGTCCGTGGCTACTCGTGCGTGAAGTTCGAACGTCCTGTAAATATGAAACAAATTCATAACGTAAACAAAGGTTAGCGTAATTTGCCCACCTCGTGTTTCACATCTCTCAGTGTATATATGCAGGGTACGTACGCGGGGGTTCGCCACGCGGCTATCTCATCGCCTCGTTTCGAATACAATAAAGAGCCCGCAAATAACATATAATTTGTCCCCATTGAACGCGGCCATTGTCGCACACAATGCACGCATGTACAAGATAACGTCGCCACATGTGCTGTACTATCAAATACTCGATCCCCTCCCTTAACCGCCCCGCACCCACTAACACTGCCGGAATAATTCTATTAAAGCTCCATAACTATTCGATGGTGCTGATTACGTATTTGGTTTAAATAATGAAATTGTTTTTGTGCTATATAATAATACAAGTTCCGGTAGACGAAAAATAGAAAAAAAAAATAATTGCGCTATTTATTTATATATTAATTTCATTCATTCACATTTTCAGTGAAGACCTTCAACATGTCAATTTTTGTTGTAGAAATAATTGGATAAAAATCTAGTTGTTATATGAATAGCAATTTAATTGAGTAATACAATTTGAACACTTTTTGTTTTTAGAAAAAAGACACTGTAGCTGTATAATTTAAACAAAAACATATAAAGCTCATCGTTTTTTAGTCATCTATAGATATACTTATTTCTGAGATATATGTATAAGAAATCTCATTACGCACACACACGCACGCACAATATTCACATATGTGTACGCGTGCTGATGTGTGTTTATACGCGTGCGCTTCTACATATATTTTTAGAACTGTGTTCCGTGTCACAAAGCAATTATCAGTAATTTTAATAAATGAAGCCGACATTCCTTGGCCGACCACCACACAACATAACCTACAATTATTCGTTGTAACTTTGAAACAAAAGAAACGCGCGCGTCTCATCTCTGAAAAGGTTCGAATGATTCCTAACCTCTCTTTGTGAAGAGAGAGAAACGGCCTATACTCCCTACTCTACCCTATCCGCCCTCGTCTATGCTCTATGAGACAGAAGGAAAATTACACATGGCAACGTGAGATTTATGGCTGATAAATAACTTCCAACTGTATACAAATACAAATTAACCAACAATTTTTTCTCCTCTACTCTTTGAACTCTGAAACTTATGTAGCTTTCCTTTAAAGCTGTCGTAGATTACATCTAGGACACATGTGCTCCTATCATATTACCACTAATTTAAACAGTAAACAGCATTGCATATAATTTTATATAATATTTAATTGAGCCAGCTGTCTATATCAAAACCAGACAAGTTTTATTATAGTAATAACCCAGTACATCAGTCAATTCTGAAGAAATTTACTATTTCCGCAAACCGCAAACTATTATATATTTAAAACTATTCATCATTTCTATATCATAAATCCACCCGTATCCTTGTCCCCGTGTCGATTTCATATTTAATATTTACAGCGCACACATTTAGATTTCAGAGTACCAGCTATACATGTTTATTTTCGTGTCAGTTGATCTGAGTAAAATTTACGATAGACAAGAAAACAAGATCGCTGAGGTAAAGGAATGATGAATTAGGTACCAGTATCGAGCATTTAACGGGCAGGCCCTGAGTAAAACGTATATAATTGGGAGAAACACATACACACACATATAGGTACGTGTATGTACAAGCTTGATGAGGCCCGGGGGCATTTGCCGCCCGTAATGTACCCCTTATGCGGCGCTCTATACGTTACATATATTTCTTCTTACTTGACGCGTTCTGACGCTTAAATCATAAGTCTCGTCTTGGCTGGGCACCCGTCATATATCTATGTCATAACCCTGTATGCCCGTTGCTACAGTGGGAAAAAATTTTGCGAAAAATATCCATCCGTTTCTATATGTGTTGCCCGCTGGCCACGTGAAATAATTACTGGTTTATCCGATCAGTAATTTTTCAGAGGCATCTGAATCCAGGAGAGGGTTGTTATTATGCGATTCTCGTTCTCATTTGTATCAATTATTTATAACTTAAAACCGTTTGTTTTAGCAATACATCAAAGTATACATTCATAAAGGTGATGGTCATTCTCGTTCGTAAGAAATTAATAAATATTATCACACTGCCAGTTAGGTATTAGATTATACTTTTTCTTTTTTTCTCTCTTTCTGGTAGGGTGATTATGATAAGTTCTTATTGAAATACAAAACCTAGGAAACCTTACCAATGCTATAGGTGTAGCAGAGTCACAATGTAATTTCTTGTGACTCAAGTATTTTTCCACGTTATTATGTGCCGGTGCAATGTAAAGAAATAATTAGAAACCGTGTCACATAAAAGTGCAATAGAGTTTCCCTAGCTTTCCTTCCCGTTCTGCAAACTACATACGTCATTTCAATATTACATGAGGACAATTAAAAATTACAGACACACACACACCATTTTCTCCTGCAAAATTTCTATGTAATTTCATGTTAATTACGGTTAATAATCATTTAATAACGAAGATAATGACACAAAATAACCTAATGAGTTACAGCACACTTTGGCTAATTGATTCAGTAATATAATTATACTCGGTACAGCATGCTTTGCACACATTTACATATTATTCCTTTTGTACGTACAATACACCTTGGCAGTTCTATACTATCTAACATTTTATTATTATTATTTGTCTTCAGGTTAATAATAACACAGAATATTCACTTGGAATGACCCCGGTGCGTCATGTTAGTTTATTTTCAAACTATATCATCTATTTTTTCATTGTATTTTCGGTTTATATTTTTTTAGCTAGCGAGAGAGAGACTTTTGTACCGGCGTATCCCATCTAGTGCGCGATGGCCGGCAATGGATGGGCCAGGGAGTGCAAGCCCCCGCATACAGAAATTTACTGTCCCTAATTACAGGGTTGCCGATATTTAATTACAGATGTCGAGGCCGCGTCGGCCCAGGTCCGGGATAAGCCTTACAAGAAATATCGCCCGTGCGCTCACCGAACATAGCACAGCATACAGTGCAGTACAACCAGCCAAACCAACCGACAACCCTCACCACGACCACCGTGGCACTTGATTCTTCAGTACACACACACATACATACATACACCTGAACATTTCGCTTCATATGCAACAGACACAGAGGCGTACCATATCAATAACTAGACACATTCAATATACGTACACAACACGATATATCACGCTCTTCATATTTAGAACGAATGACGTAATTCATACTAGAATTCAAAAGCAATTTTATGTTATGTCATTCATTTTGTCACCGAAAATAATTTCTCAATATATTTTAATATGAATATGGAAAGTCCTACCTACCTATAAATATCAAGTTGTCATAAAAGAGAGAGTTGTAAATACGATGGTATTAATAACTACATACTACACGTATGTGTATGAAAATATTTCAATAAATTCAGTGCCCTCAATTGTGAATGTAACGCGCGCCTCTGTTTCCTATGTAAGCTCTCCCCGAAGCCAAGGTCTGGGCATTGTCTTTTATCATTTAAACTTTTGTATAACTCATCTTTATGAATGTATAGCGAACACGCTAACCCATAGCAACCATACCATACGTGTATGAGCATGCATGCATGTAGGTATTTGTAGCTATATATCTACAGTCAACATACGTACCTACGTACGTACGGAACAACAACGTAATTCAAGAGTACAGTACTATGTGACCAGATTATAAATTTCGCATTATGTGTGCGGTATGGATTTTAATAATTATTAGTTGAATGCTGCATGTACAGTACATACATATAAGGTACAGCGTACAGCATTATCTTTACTCACTCTCAGGACAGGTTGTCCATATACTAGTAATACGTACGAGTGCGCTATAAACTTGAAGAGAATTTAATTTTGTTCTTGAAAAATGCCTGTGAACGTGCATGCAAATTAATTTTAATTGAATCTGTTACAAAGTGAATAATTCTGAATTATATGAGCAATTGAACCGAACAGAGAATAGGTGTAACAAGAATTATTCATAAATATTGTTCTTTAATACATCTCAATATACATGTAAATTTATCGTATATAAGCTTATACCTATCACTGATAGAATATATACTAAATCTTACTGTTTATGTATCACATTCCAATTTTTGGAAAACAACAATATTTAACACATCTGGTTAAATAAAAAGAAAAATAGAATCTTGCATATGTTTTTATTATATTATACCTGGCTGGGGTAAAATTTTTTCGTTGTCAAGGTTCAGAAAGCGTAAAAAAATGTTCATTTTCGTTTTCGCGCATAATCGCGTGAAATCCTTCGAGACGTGAACTTGCCGCAGTTCGTTCCGCGAACAGGTTGATCGAGTCACTAGCGGGGACACGAGGGGAGATCAAATTAATTCGACATAGCGCTTCATGTCCCTGGGTTATAGGCCAATGAAACGCGCAGACTTATGATCGTGACAGTATGCCGGTCGGCCGACGGTGAAGGCGGCGATGCGGTGGCGGCGGCAGCGGTTGATCTTCACCTTGACGGAACCGCCCGTACATCGTGATCTTACTTCGTACCCAACCTTCATTGTCTAACGTTTTTCTACTCGTAATGTCCTGTAATGGACTATCAACAATTTCTTTCCAATCATGATAAATACGAATAAAATATAGTCGGTATAAATAAGACTCATAAGAATTCATACCATTCATGGAAGATATACAACAGCACGATTCATTATTAACTGCTTCAATAAGTAACAGAAGCAATTGATCTCAATCCATCTATGTTCGAGCTGCATGTTAGCAGATTTAAACATAATCAATAATTCATTGTAGCTTGAGAATAGTTATTAAACATAATCACTTATCAGTGAAATCTTATATTATCGTATAAAAATTTATTATAATCAGAAAATTAACCTTTTTCCTTGACGAGGTTAACCGATTGAGGTACCGTATAATTTTTCTTCGAAAAAAATAAAATATTATAGCCAAAAAGAGGAAATTTTCTTCTAATACTGTTCCCACGTTCTAAAAAATTGATGATCACAGTGTTAGAGGCGTGTAAATGTTCTGTGAACGCTTGTTGGACAGGTGCTTTAGCAGAGGACGACGACCACACATTGCCGCGGTAATTTGTCAATTTTTTATACTCTCATATCGGGGCTCCGAGTATCTTCTCACACGTATGTGCATTGTCGTAATGCATTTATCATCGATTCAGAGATAATTGTGATTTCTATCTAAATGGGTGGCGTCCAGACCCGCCTGTACTCAAGCGGTTCGGCCCTTAATCGTTTGCGTTTATTTGTGATCATAATTGTTCACGTTCACTATTGGATCAACATGATGGCGCCATATATGTAGAACTTATATAGATGAAAATACAAATTTAAATTAATTATTGCATAAAAAGTTATTCACATGAATCCAGTCAACGAGACAAAAGTTTCTTTCAACAAGATTTTTCAGTTGGCAAGAAAATAAAAACGGATATGAAAGTGATGGAGACAAGAGTAAAAAGGCAGATTGTAGTTCGTGTCCATTACACACTTATATACATATGTATACACAAGCGTCAGAGACCAAGTCGGTCGGTTACATTGCATATCACGCCGATGCAATTATAGAATTATGCAAATTGTGGACGGCCGTTTTGTTATTCAGACGGAAAGTTCGAGGCTGAAATATCATTTCAATTCTCAAGGCTGTTTTGTTAGACACAAATGTTCAGATTTGTTAGCGTCAATCGTTGCTCAACACAGAATCGTACTCAGGAGTTGAAGAAGAAATAACTACATACATATAACATAGCACTATGGAAATTATACCTACATTTTAATAGCCATTGTACATAAATAATCTCTGAACACTTTTACTAAAATTATGCGCAATATTGTAATTATGTACGTGTACAGAATGATATAATATTCAATAATACAAAAATTATCATAATTGTTTTCCTGTTGTTGTGTTCAATGTTCTAGCAAAATTGTTTAATCTCGTTTCGGTGAACAGATATTAGCAAAACAAATTGAAGTGTTTAAAAAACCATTAAAATAATTCTTAATAATATGTAAATTGTGGATAATGACAAAATTGTTTTAACCTATTTTGTCTGATATAATTATATTATTAAAATTGATAAATGGACAATTTTCGAAAATATCACTATGTAAATATGTTGTTGATAAAATATACGATTTTTGTGCAGCGATATGTCGATGTAATTTTATGTAAAATCATAAATTCTAAAATTGTACTTACAATAAGTGAAATACTGTCATTTATATTTACAAATATGTAAGCTAATTTTCCTAAAGTTATGATTGATTATATTTTACTTCACTGTTCGTTAAATGTACTTATGTTAAATTGTATTTCTTCTACCGTTAATACCAATTTGACGCCATTAAAACAATGAGTCTGAAAGACAGCGTGTTGCATTCATTACTTATTCAATACGAAACGCTTAAAACATTATTTTCAGTTATTATTGTACGATTTTTAACATTACAAGTACAAGCACTGTTGCATCGTAGACATATAGTTGGACCGTAATGTGTAATGGGACAATTTGAAATACGAACTTTGTTGCTGCATAATGATGTATCGCTCACGCGAACTACTACAATATGATTGCTGCTTGTTTGTTCAAATGTTTTTCGTATTTAATTATTCATTTACAGGGAATTAATCATATTCCTTTATATGCCAATGGCGGTAAAATACATACTTCAATATATAACTAGCTGGCACGTAATTCTGGTTTTTTTTTTCTATGTATTATTTGTATTTGTTTATCACTAATTATTATAAAACTGTTTGTTGAAACACGTCCAAACTGGCAGAAGTTTACAAAAGAACTTTAACGATAATATTCAATTCTAGTTTTATCGTATTAACAATTTTCTTTATGTTAAAAAATATGTGAAAACAAGATTAAAAATACTTTATACAATTTTACATTCTTCTCTTAATTTATAACCCTTCCTTTGTCTTATATTATAGCCATTCATCTTAAGGATAATACAAGATGAGAATTGTTGACGACTTCATTATGTAGCATCTTAATTACATATTGTTTGTGGCCAAAATATTGCACGCAGCAAATTTATTATTGTAATAATTAAAGAAGCTTTTTTTGTATAAAATGAATAATAAGAAATATATACATGTAATGCAAAATATCAGTACTGTTGTATCTTTGAAATTTCATATAATATTTTGAAATTGTGCGATTGCCATGCGTACCCATGTGTGTGTGTGTGTGTGTGTGTGTGTATGTATTTGTTTGTAAATGTAAGTCGACGGTGGCCGGTGTGTTTGTGCGTGTGAGATACCGGATCAGTGGAATCCATTAGGATGTACGGATTATAGTAATCAGGGGCCTTGGAGAAGTGTGCCGTGGAATAATCATTGGTATTAAACGGGCGGTTCGAGGGCCTCCCATCTCAAGCACGCGTTATATTTTAATCGAAATCACTCTTACTGCTCTAAGCCACACAACAAAAAAACAACAACAGCAACAATAACTCGTAGCAAAAAGTAAATAATACATCGTCCATGTGCTAATGACTAAAGCAATAATATTCAAACAACATATCTCGTTTTTTTACTTAATTATTTCTTTTCTCTCAATGATATCTTGAATATTCCTGAAACATATAATTAAATGCAGACATGTGAGCCGCTCAACCACTAACAATTCCAAAGAATTCATCCGACATTACATCTGATACAAAATCGTGAACAGACATCGTGACACAATTCAACAAATAATTTCCACGATCAAGGTCTCATATTATATCACAGCATCGTTGAACAAACAATAAATCCAATTGCACCGAGTCTTTACGTATCTAGGCAATGGATCCGTGGCGGCGGCCGCGGTGGCGGCGGTGATTTCTTGCTGTAGAAGGTAAGGTACTGTGTAAATGGGCCTGTGAAAGAAGGTATGAACGCGCGCGCAGCCTTGCAGCGCTTCGTCCATAATGTAACCGAGTTTTTGTTGCGAGCCAAGTAAATTTATCACGCGATAATCACAGGTGACGTCACGATAATGACGGTGCTGTCTGGGCCGTGTGTGTGATATGGCGCGGGGGTGGAAGCCATAGACACGTGTACACAATGATGTGGTAGTTATTTGTACACGTGGGTGGTTCCTCAATACATAAACTATACTATATGTACATACATGTATGGTAGAATTCTGCGCTGTACTCACATTAGTAATTTTATTACCGATTGTTCAGTAAAGAAATATCTTTTACTTGTACAGAATATCAAAGCTGAAAATAATATGTTTAAAATATGACAACTGCAGCTTATGCCGGTATGAAAAAGATAGTTTCAGCTTTATTACTCATAACACAATACATATTTCGGATGATCGTATATTAACGATAATCGAAGTGGTTCTTTAAGCTTGGATAATTTTAAGATGACAGACAAATCAGCATTTGCTTCTACGGGTGTATATTTTTAATGTAAAGCAATATATGTTACCAGATAAATTCAGAGAATGTTACATAGCGGACGTATGACTTATAATAGTGAGCTGTTAGGATAAGAAATTAAAAGGGAGGTAAGACTCTGTTTATGAAGTGGGTTGTTGTGTTCTCGTTACGGTATGGAACTCGGGTTGGTTATATGAGTCGCGCGGCCAGCCACAGAGTGAAGTATCAATCATTTTAATAATGCACAATATTTTCGTTTAAAACCGTATGATTAAAAGTGCAGAGCTCACGCTATGTGAAAAGTGAAATTAATGGTAGAGTGGCGAGGCCTGTAATTAAGTTCTGTTGTTATTCATGGGCCTGTGCCCGCTACGCCGTACCACCATATCTCTCTATTTTATGTTTTAGACAGACAGTCTGCTCTCTGTTCTCCATTCTGCACACACAGAATGAACTAACATACATATGTACTCGTGTTTCTCTGCATCCTCTGCTTGCTTGCAGTGCTTTCCAACACTTCATCCACAAACAACAACAACAGTCGTTCTAAAACTTTTTAAAACTTCCAAGAATCTGACCTATTCGCTCATATTTCATACATCCTATCTCAACATGTGTTGTTTTGCAGTGAAATGAACCACTTCTAAATAAAAATCTTTCATGAAATCACTTGGTCCATTACAGAGAATTGATTTTTAAAAACCGTTACTAAAAGATTTTACAAAATAAAGGTATCGATCATGTCAGTGACATACGTCGGCCATATTGAATGGCAAGCATGACGTCACCAGGAGGTTGTTAATAATTCGCGCGATAATCGATAGTCGTTGTGTCGTCGATCAATCACCGGTTAACAATGTGGTGACAACGGCAAGTGTCCCGGACGCGGTTCGTCCCCCCATTCCCCTTCGTCCTTAAACATGCTGTGCTGTGTGATGGACGCTAGTCGCAACCCTTCACGAAGACCCCTTTTCCTGTTGTCACACTTAGTTACGGGTACTGGAACTCACTCTCTGTTCGCGAGGTGTCACATACACTACATTGCATGATCCATCGGTCGCGTGCATCGGCCTGCTACTTCACACCACACCGGGTTGCTTTGCGCACCAACACCATCAGTACATGATGGTTATTCACCAGTAGACACCATTCTATTAACGATATCACTCTACATGCACGGTGACTTTAAAAATCTTGCAAGTGATTGCAATTTTTTAAATGTAAATTTTATACACTCTGAACTTAATGATCTTATACTATATGGATATGTAAATACTGCATTCTGACATTGATAGCTCCTCAATTAATTAGATTTTCGACTATAAAATGTGGTAGTGATGTTTTTGAGATGCTGATTCGTTCTGTGCTGTCTATGAATTAGTTTCTCAGTGAGGCGTCACATTTTATTGACAGGTAATGTGCAGGTAAACACACTATCACGCCCGCCTCTACACAACACTGATACTAGAAAGGCAAGTCACGCTTAGTAAACATCGTCAACAACGGACAAACATTTTAGCAACAAACTATGTCTTAGCTAGCTCTGGATAGATGTATTAAAACCATACACTAACTTTTCTACGGCCATTATTTAAATTTCTATATGGATCTATCATATTACTAGAACTCGTATTTCATTTCAGAGCAATTATTTAGGTAATACTGCTTGCGAGTAATAAATCTAGTGGCCATCACGTGACTCAGTGGTTACCTAACCAGAGATAATTTTAATGAGTTCTGAAATAAACAATTCCGCATGTGAAATTCATACAAATCATGTCACTCGTTAAGTTTAATAAAGCCTAAAGTAATTCCACTTACCTCCTAACTACGAAATTATTTAAATGTAATAACATAACGACGATTATAATTCTCCAAAGAGAAGAAAAGAACTCGAGAAGCAAGCAGGCAAGCAAGCAAGACTCTTGGAGCCTAACACTCGTCCGTAGGTGGGGCCTGAGGCTCGCATGTCCGGCGACATTACCCCGGCTCCCGAAACTAGGTCAGATGGGGGACCCGGTCTCGGACGCTGTTCTCTTGCTTGTGTGAAATGAGACCATTACGTACAATGTGGGTATTAAATATTTTAATTACAGTCCTTTCCAGGAAAATTACTATTTGCCTGCATAATGAAGCCATGCACGAGCACCATGACGATATCAGAATGAGTAAAGAGAGGTGCAGGGAGGCACTACATGGATATCCCCGCTGTCACTATGGCCACATCGACGGATTCACATATACCCCGCGTGTGGACTGATTTATTTACTCGTATTCAGCCGGATCGCATGCATCACGGCCTCGTCATCGTCACCGAGGACAAATACACGTTTTTGCATCAATACTTGTAACGTGTAAGAAAATATTACCTGGAATATTACTTATGATTGCTATGGAAATGTTTTAAATAGTTTTCTACACGCATTTCAATTATAATTTACATGAAAACACATACATTACGAGTACAAATAACATCTAAACAAATATAATACTGTTGTAATGGTCTTATGAATTCAATAAATAAAAGTCCTGATATTTATACGTAAAAAAGTCACTGGTGAGTATTAAATCATTGTGGACGTGTTTTAGCGACGCGATGCGGCATCAGTGAGGCTCGCACGCTCAATTTAATCGATACATAACGTTTAATTGAGCGTGCGACAAGATTTATATCCACACCAGGGACCCGACATCTTGATACAGGCATATAATCGCGACCTCACATAAAAATACCAATAACATTGACAGTCAGCTCAATGCACATGAGTAGCCTTATATAGAATTATTTGTAACAGTTAGATCGAAACATTAGGGAAGAAACTTTTTTGATTTCAGGCGATGTAAATAAATTTTAGATTAGTTAGAAGTTTTAGCGAATTATTCCCTTAATATTAAGTGTTACATATTTTTATCTCAGGTTATTAGAATCAGTCGCTTTAGATCTTAATATGAAATAAAAGTAGATTGTTTAAATTGTAGGCAATTTCCGGAAATGAAAAGCATAATTAAACCAGCGCTGCATTTTTCTAAAATACCATTAACACTTTAATTAAACTCTGTGAATGAGATAGCGAAAATAATTGTGCAGACAGACAGTGAAAATAAACAAGCGAAGAATGCCGAACATTTGACCGAAACATGCGCGCAATTTCGTTAACACCGGTGCCGTCGAGAGAAAGGGAGTATTTCGAGAAATAAACGAGCACCGTTTCCCCTAAAAATAGTCTCTCTATCGTCTCATATAGAAAGATACAGTGCCCAGAAAAGCGGAGGTGTTGAGAAATGAGCCGTCGCTACAGTGACATCCAGGTGGGCTAGGGACCACGCCCATTCCCCCTGCGGTATCCATGGCGACACGCGTGCGTGGGCGTTACCCTGGGTGACAGCGGACACCAGGTCCCCTTAGTCGAGAGCACCGTTACACAGGCAATGCGAGAAGAGCACGCGTTTATATACCCACACACACACACATATATAGACACTAGAACAAACAACTACATTCCAACGTCCTACGACATCTTTAACTTTCCTTCTACCTACAAAGATTGAACAGAACACAACACTATGCCTTCTTCATTATAGACGACCGTTTCGCACGTGTGATAACGTGTGCTCGTTAACGTGTGACAAAGTGAAATTCAGCATTTCGACCATAATTTTGCAAAGTGCCAACTTCCGCATTAAAAATATCTTAACATTCGGCAGACGAAAATGTAGAATTCATTATACGAAATAAAATATGTTCGGCTTAGAATAAATATGTGTATTTTTGTAATCCTTTCTGCAATGAATATAAATGTGTTGTATTTTATTATTTCTACCTCTGACCGAGACCTGAACGGGAGGTATTATCAGCAGCAAACGATGTGCATCAAAGAGTAAAATCGCATAGTGTATGTTACGCGGGAAACGAGCACGCACGGAGATAACGAGAGTTCGGTTGCCGCGTACTCGTACACATATAAATATTAATATCAGAGGCTGAAACGAGAAACGCAAAGTGATTCAATCTGAAATTGAAATGACCTTCCACGGCGAACACCGCGTGTAACAAGCCAACAACGGATTCCTCTGTCGATAATAATTTCGCAATATTTCTCTTGCCACGTTTCTATGGAAGCCAGATGGTATTTTACTGATTTGCATCACTCCTGGTTGCTCTAACTGCGAATAATATGCCTACAATTGCCTTGTTGCATACGATGAATGTTGACTGATATTGATATGAATCAAACCGCGATTTCCATTTGCACCATCAACTATATCACAAACAAGCAGTTGTCTTTCCCTTAAACATTACATCTAATTTCTGCGGTTACCACTCCTTCTTTATGTACTACCTATGCTTGCCTACTTCTACTTTCCAGCCTCTATCTTAGATGCTTGTAGGGCATGCAATTAATTGCTACTTATACAACCGTACAGTTGGCGCTGTTTAAATGTTACCACTGGTTTTTAGAATCAGTAGCTTTATGCATTTAAATATGAAATTTTTAAATACACCTATAAATACATTTACTCGTGATTTTTATGGAAACATTGACCCTATGTGCGGAAGTTCTTATTATTTCAAAGTATTCAGATTAAGCCAGACGTGTACATACATACGGATTTAAAATAATTTCCGTGGTCGATTGTAGATAGTAACGCATGGGTATTAGATTTTTTGAAGCGACGGTGCAACATTCTTGCTACTCGCAAATGTGTAACCATGTTCTTGCGGTATTGAAGCAAGCGAGACACGTTCCTCACGCGGACGACGCAGGGAGGGAAAGAAGAGGACTATGAACGCGTCAGAGTGAGAGAGAGAGGAAGAAGATGAGTAAGAGTAAGAAGGGAAGGGATAGTAGAGAAGAACAGAATGATGAAGACGATGGGACATGAAGTCTGGACGGAGAGGTAGGGAAAGAGGGTTTAGATAACGCAGTTTACCGAGAGCAGGTGATGGGAAAATTACTGTGATCAAGTCGCCGTAGTATGCTCTGCAGGCTATGTCAGTCAATCCATCAATCGAGACGAAGGAGCTTTAATCATTTTTCGATATAAACAGAGTCGGTTGATGTGTAGAAAAAGAAGACGACCGGGGCACAACAGAGATTCGCATCCCTCTGATTATTGTTATTATCGGCGCGCATTAGGACGCAACTGGGAATTTCGTCTGTTCATTAGTGTTGAGAGTTTGATGGACGTCCCCGCGGCTCGGAACGCGCACATCCTGATTTGTTACGTGCCGATTTACAACAGACCGGTCCGCTAATTTATTGACCAGGCCACTTTTTAAATAAAACGACATCTTTAACACTGCATAACATTATACGTTTTACAACATAATCAACGAAATAATAGCTAGGTACCTTACTTCCCACTAATATTTTATTCAACACACTCACACATATATACACACAGTGAATTACATTCAAATAGGGCAATTGATAAAAGTTTCTACAAGTCATTGCAAAGAATTGATATTACAATGTTTAGTATGTGTACTCTGAATTGAAAAGGATAATGATTTATCAAATCAATCATACACCTTGAAACCCAATAATAAACATTTCATATACGATCTCATGTTACTAAAGTACGACAAATATACATTTAATTCATTGTTACAGAATATAATGCTTGTTCAATTTCAATAAAACTTTGTCTCAAAGATTATATACCATCATTATCGATATAATTTTTATGGCATTTTCTTATCAGTGATCTTTACTGTAACTTTAATACGGGAGCTATTAGTTCATGTATCTTTTTCATTCGATATTACAGTTTTCTCGACAACTTCTACAGACGTCAGAGTCTGCAGAACACCATTAGTCATGGATGAACAGCGTCTCAAATAGTGGACGTATATTGGCAACTTATTAACAACACAGATCTTGTTAAACATTCCTGTCAAGATTCTTGTGTAAACTCCAACACCACTACAGAACTTGCCAGAACAAGTTACACATGTCTGATGAACATGACGTGTTAAGGGAACAAAGAGAAACCAATGAATTATTGAATCGGGAAAAAGGACACGCATTGGATATAATTTCTTGGCAAGTAATGATAATAATAGAGAAGTAACTGAAACCAAGTAAACGTGTGTTTTATTGATGATCTGTCAAAGACTATTCGTGCTTTCATATTTCTGTTACTTTACTTACGTGAAACAAAACCCAGAACCATGAAATATATATGTATTATGGTAATCCATTCTAATGAAGGAAAAAAATGTGTTAAGACATTATTCAATTAAAACAAAGTTTCAATGAGTAAATATTTTACTAATTTGAATTACGCTTGCATTGTAACGAATTTATAAGTGAAATGCATATTGTTCAATATGTAAAATATTTGTTTTCTCGGGCGTGTCGAACAACGAAAAATTGTGAAAAAAATCAAATTAGTATAGTATTTAAATGTAGAGTGCAGTGTACAGCGGTTTACTTGATAAATTGTATAATGATAGCAATTAGAGGCGTGAGACAAGTGTGCAGTATATATTAAATATTTACAAGGACAGACCCGTGTGTCGTGCACTGGCAATTAGCCCGTAACTTGCAGGTAAATAACGACTTTGCACTAACAACCCAACTTGCCTTTATGCTCACTTACTACTTATCTGTTTCTATGTATACTTAACGTATGTATATGCACCTACATTTCTATACTCATTATTTCCTAACTGGTTGCAAATTTTTCATATTTGAAGGTTATTCAGGAAATAATTTTAAATAAAATTCTTACAACATATATCACAAATTAAAATAGTTTCTTAATGCAGAGATATTAAAACATTCCGGAAAATAAAGTTCATATTTAGATTGCAAAAGCTTGATTGAATTATCTAACACCATATTTTCTTCATTTCCTTAATTATATTACCATTTCTGTATGCATTAGCCGTGTTCTTTTATTATGTATAATTATATATGTACATATAGAAATAAATTCCATACAAATGGTGAACTCTATGACCGCAAAATACAACACAAATCTCTAAGATCGAAAGACCAATTGTATTCTAATTAGACAAAGTGCATACATACACACAAACACCGCAGTAACATGCATGACATGACTGGCATTGAACAAGATATGTACTACAAGTTTCATTTATATAACAACAATCATAGTGACAAATGAACGTGGATGCGTTGGCGTGTGATGATCGTAAAGTTGGCGATGGTGGTAGTGGTGGGTACCTATACCATGTACCGCCCTTTCCGTTTATTGATTACGGCCAGTATAAGATCCTCTACGTGCGTTATTGATTGCCAACGCATCCTGTAGCACGGCTCATGCACGACCACTCTCTCGTACACGCACCATGTTACCTGTATGTCTAACATACTACATGCCAAGAGTAACTGTGTGTACGTATTCTAACCGAACATAGGCGACACGTCTCAGCAAGTACCTACGTATGTATGTATGTACTAGATAATATCACTCATTTGTGGTTTTATACAAAGTTTATTTGTAATTCCGAATGAAACATAACAAAGAATAATATAGTATTGTTATTAGCCTTCTACGCATAAAGGACAAAATAAATCTGCACAAATAACACAGGCATTCAATTCAGTTATTCAATATCGAAACATTGATGAAACAAACATATGGATATTAATGACAAGGTTTAATATAAAATTACCTCAATATATTACCAACGCCCCAGTTAGATATTAATTAAATGTGATAGCGTTTGATTTTATTTCTGATGGTGAGAACGAGTATCCACCTGCTCGGTTCTACGTCCATGTATGCATGGATATATTGTATGTATATATGTTGAGAAGATCAAGAACATTTATCGTGGCTATCTCTCCAACCATTTGGTTGGTCGTTCTGCCGGTATCGGTTCTGTACATGGCGCTTTTTAATTGGCTGTGGGTGTACACAAGCGCTATAAACAAAAGAGAACAAGAAAACCCCTGAAGGAGGTGCACACCATGATGGCGTTTTGTTTTTTATAAAATGCACGCGTCAACAGAAAAAATTAATGCTCGCTTAATTTTGTTTTGTGTTTTTATTTATTCTCATTTATTATTAAATCCAATATAAATTAAGAGAATATGAAAAATTGGTCATGCGAGTATCAACAACGTACAGTTTTGAAGCAGGATATCACTATATATGTACCTACATTGATGGGTATATCAATATATCTGTGCTCTACTATTTAAACATGAGTTGGTCATGTTAGATGCACCTTACGTTATGCGTCATTGAGTAGGGTGATGCGTGGGCGCCAATGTGGCTCTAAATACGGGTGAATCGCGCACAGAGAGTTATCGCGCGTCGGAGTGAGCTTTAGGCAGAGACAGAGTAAAGAGAAAGAGGGACAGAGTCTCTAGAGAGGGCGTGGTTGGAGGAATAAATCAGAAACCGCACCGCGAGAGCACTCACCCTCGATCCGCCCAGCGCTATCCCCTTCACAGACCCACTAGTATTGCCACCCCCGCCGCACCAGTTCGACCAAGTACCATCACTAGTCCTCTAGCTAACTGTAGAAACCCCCCGCCCCGCCACGCTCTATTCGATGTTATGCTATCGTAACGTATCATCCCTCTGCACCCCAAGTACCGCGCGTGTCCGAAGCTACGGCATTTGTCGTCCGACAAATGAATAAAAATCGACGCATCTGTAATCTGCGAGCGGGTGTTCCGATGTGCCCGCTTCTATTAGAGAGATTGAGATGGGATATTTATTACTATCTCTTGTTCGCTCAGAGAATCCAGTTCTTTTATGCCGCATGCTGATCGAAGTGAGCGTGTACACGAATTAATTGTTTTCTTTTTCTTTGTTTCTTTTTGATTTGTTTTTTGTTGATTCGTACCATGTTGTTTGGTTGTGAATGGTTCCATTGTTGTTGTGGCTGCGTGTTTGTTCAAGAATAATGGATACTGGATACGAAAGAATTAATCTTTGTCATTTGGGGGGGGGGATGAGTTGTGTGGTATATAAGAAAATGAAAAACAAAAATAGAGTTTGGGAAATATGTTTTAGACAAGATCACAGCATACGTATGATGATGACGTATAGATTGAAATATTCGTTATAATGTACCTACTACGCATTAAGTTGGGATATTGTAAGACCTATTATATTCTTGCTTCTAACAAAATTCATATTCATTTATTACTGCATATCTAAAGCTTCTTCCCTTCAATTAAGTGAAATTAACGGTGTTCTTCATTTGAATAAAAGCGCGTTTCATTTGATTTCAGGCCCATTTCGCCGATGATAAAACATATCTTCATCAATCTTCATGATGACCAGTTAGCGATTACAGAGCGAATATCCGCGGCCTCTAATCCATTTGCGTGAACTATTACTTTGCTTATGCGTGGGTGGCGTGTGAAAAACGTATTTTGGCAGCGGTGAAAGTGATTCGCCACTGACAAGGTCAAGTCGCTTTAGAGATTGATGATAACATGAAAATGAAAGCACTAGTTTAATTTTAACTTCAACTTTACGTTTATTCACGTAAAGTTAACGCCCATCATCAATCTACAAAATGTTTCCAATCTTGCTTTAGAACCAAATTAGCTGCTTAAAACGTCACGTAAATATTTGGCCCAAGAAAATAAATTATAGAATGAAAAACATAAAGCTGAACGTATGATAAAATATATTTCAAATACAAATCATAATGGATATTTGGTGTTATGTACTGGGGGGTGGGTTATGTAGAAGATTGAGAAACACTGGTGTGGAGCACCCGGCTGGTGCACACAGACTATATGCTGTATTAAGATAACGACTTCTGATACGTGCACACGTAGTACCCACAGAAGGTGAAATGTTTATCGCGGCTTGGAATCATCACGGTGCTTCTAAAATCTTGTCCGTTTTATCTGCACCGATATAAATTATATCACAAGTGGGTGGGTGTAGGTTCTGCCAGTGAGAAATAGAACCGATACAGAAACACAAGCGTCGAAATACAAATGTAACTAACATAGAAATGGTAAAGAACTATCTAACATGCAAATATACAAATACATAATAAAGTCAAGTGAAATAACATATTATATAAAATCATTTAATTATTTTGTAGCAAACTGGTAAATGTTTAGCTAATTAATAAAAAGAACCCCTAATTAAAACCAATTACTAATATAGTAGTATACATAAACTATACAGTCATATAGCATTCGAAACAGTTATTTAATAAAAGATACAATGCTGGAATACAATTGAATTAGCAGTATATGTTGTTAAATATTACATTTGAATAATCTATTTCGCCGCCTCTGTTCCACAAACATCAGAGTATTTTCCCAGGGCCGCATTGAATTTTATTTTTTGCTGGCTCTGCGTGACGGACTGATTACAGGGCGCGTTGGACGGGCGTTAGAGAGGGGCTACCCGGTCGGGAGGATGGAGGAAGAAACGTTTCGGCGGTGCTTTATTTAAATGTGACGTGCTAATTGCCCGTATTTCTAATTAAGAAAGGTCCCGGGTTCGATCCCTGCCGCTGGCGGCAGAGTGGCGCCCGGGTAACACACATATACATATATAGGTAGACATTGCTACCGGCGAACACAACACTGCTTCTACCTGTGCACAATACCACCACACACATATGTCTTTATGCAACGTCCGTCTACATACTCATACAAGTTTGTTCGCATTCACTATGTGTATACATTTCAGTGTAATTTTCTTTATATACAAATGGGTGTTTGTAGGTTTAGTTACTTCAGCCTCTTTTCGTACAGAGCCGGCTGAAGTGCTTGCTTTTAGTTTCTTTCATATTCACTGCATGATTAATATTGGCATGTTGTTTATATAATTAAAATTGCGTTGGTTTTTTATATACATATTTATAACAAATAGATATGTGTATATTTCGTAATACTTTAGGAACATAAATATTTAACTTAATATTCTTTACTGTAAAAAATGTGTACTAGAATTTTTATTTTAATTTGTTGTACTGGAGGAAATGAAATACTCTGAAAACAGCTCTGTGCGTATATGTGATATGATTCGGCGACCAGAATTGATTTCACGCACTGTCCGTGCTAATGCGATGTCTAAACTTTTGCGGTTAGTTACGGCATGCCATGTGCAACCGCCACACACTGTAACAAATGATTCCAGTGGCCTCGAGGGCCTTCGCACGTCGATATACATTAACACGCGCGCATATCGCCGACAAGATATTTTTTCCCTCAGAAGATTATGAAAAACATATTGGAGGCACTTAGCAAAAACATGAGTGTATAACATTTTCACATGCCGAACATCAAACAATCTACTCTATACGTAATTAATCTTGAACTGAAACCAAACTGAAACACTCACCCCAGACAGTAGATGACATACATAGGTTAAAATTAACGTTAATCAAGATAATTTAGTGACATAATTGACAGCACATCAAAGGTGTGCGTCTCCGTCTGACACTTTCCCCTAACCTTACATAGACCTGGCTATATCCAGAGCTATGATCGTCGAACGTTCGTTCGGTGCTCGCGCGAGCGACGTGTATATCAGCGCCATGTCACAAGCCGCCCTCGATCAAATTATAGAGGCTCTAGCCTCGGGGTCGTAATTACGCCTTGTGTCAGTCGAACCCAAAAGAAAATTGCCCGAAAAATATGTTGCGTTCGAGCAGCGGTGATCTTTTTTGTCGGCCTGTGATGAGTGAAGCCCGGCCAAGCTAACAGTGAGTATACCGAACGAAACGGGCGAGCGATCAAGCAAGCGAACCTTCTGTCCTGTGCCCGGCTCCATCTTTCCCAAAAACGTTTCTCTCCGATCCACGGACTAGCCGTCTTTTATTTTTCAACTTGTTTTTTTATAAACGTAATATGTTTGTAGGTCAGCAGTACTAAACATGTCAATAAACTAACTCTCGATGTAAAGAAGAATGTTTATTTATTACTAAATATCTCACACAAATATATAATGTACAAAAACTTTATATCAAATATCGTTCATTCACTATAGAATACAGTTACTTCTATTATGTTTACTTTTGTGAGTAAATGTTGTCAAAGTTAATTTCGTTGAGGCATTTTATCAAAACATCCGTCAAAATGAAGCAGCTAGTTAATGCCATGATATATAAAGTGACATGAATTACTTTTAAACACTTTCAACTTGAAATACATATAATTTTATACAATTCGTTTCCCTCCGTGAGTTTTTCGTAGAAAAGTCAGTGCCCGGAAAATTAAGTGTTCACAATTATCATGTCAACATCAAGTAAATAGTTTTCCACAAAAATAGTACTTCCGCTAATGTGAGAATAACGTTTTTCATTTTATAGTGCGTGTAGAAACATGTTTCATATATAAAATAATATTGTATTGCTACTTGAACAATATACAACAGAAGTTTCACTGTGGCAAATATCTTAACTATATAGATAATAATATTCGTACGTAAAATAAACTGTTTGACGTTCACTGGCGGGTCATCTATTGTGGTGGATGGCGCCTTTGTCTATTTGCTCTCGCGTTGCCCGTCACCCGAGTTAGTGGTGGTCACAGTACCAGGGAGATGAGTAATCCCTCTCAGACAGAAAAAAATTACCAAGCTCATCTCATCTATTGCAACAACTTTACTCTCATTGTCATTTCAAAATACTATCCATACTCCAATGAAGCACTTTCAAACTAATAAATTTATACTAAATCGCAGAACAGGATATTTTCTTATAAAACCCTGTTAAATATCTGTAAGCACATCTCTATACTGGAGATAAATGTAAAATATATGTCGCATTTCGTTTGCAAAATTAGTGCGAATAACTTCCGGGCGATGTATCGTAGAAAAAACATGACTTCCGTCACTGTTAAATCGACCTTGAAAAGTTGGCTGATCGCACGATCACATACACGTCACACCCCAAGTACCACCATGCATTTCCCGCTCACAGCATCGTAATTAAAACGATGCCCGTAACGCCCTCGTTCGATTTATTTATTGGTGGCACATTCTTTCGCGTGGAACCGTGCACTTAACTCATCACCGGCTGATTTTAATTACATAGAATTTAGCGTAAAACATTGTTATTTTCAGGTTGTGTTTGGTTGTCAGCCGATTGGACGGGTGCTCGGCTGATGCTAGGCAGTTTCTTCTCTCTGCTTACGGGCACTACGTTGCACTTCTTTCATATTCCACTAGTGCTCTCTTTGTTTCTGTACTTCACACACGGTGGAGATTTTGTATTTCTGTATATACAAGTGGGAGCTGGTTTAGTAGTTTTGTTCCTGTATAATTTATTTTTAAATATAGACCATTCTTTTAACTTTTTCTAAATTACCCACAATTGGGGATGTATTCCTAATGCAGCTGCAACTTGGTAAAGACTAATCTTATCTACCTTAATAATAATAATAATAATAACAACAAATCGATATACTATTTTCATATGACGATACACATGAAAGCAATGTGATTTGTGAAAAGGCTAAATAGAAACATAAACTTCCTATTTAACACAACATGGCTCGAACACCCAGTACACAATAAAACGTTTCCCTCCCTAAAAAACAGTTTCGTTTTTTTTTATAGCGTTCGTAGCGATTCCGTTTCCGGCAGATCGAGAATCGTCACAGCCGAACGATTCACTGGACTCGTAAAGGAAAGAATGTGAAATAAGCCAACGGCGCGAAAGAACTGAACAAAGATAAAAGAAGAGGAAAATGCTGAGAGTGCAGCACCCTTTAACGGTATCGCGTGCAGAGCATCCGAATGACACGATACAACGCCCGGCAGCCGTGTGCTCAGTGTCCGCTTCTATATACATACATACGTACGTATATACGTTACTTACATATACATCTGACATGCGTGCAATGCCAGTGTATGTGTGTTTGTGTATATGCTAATGTTTTTCCATATAAAGCCGCAGAGAAAACGCAAGAGTTTCTGCCGCGCGAGATCGGTCACGAGATGTTGAGTGCAACGACAAGACGTTTTTGTTATTAGTCATTATGCACTCCGGTGCATATATGCATATACACCAGAGGCGTAGTAGCTAGATACCCATTTCATCATACATACATACAAGCGTTCCAACTTCTTTTTTTTTTTTGAAGAAAAGTTATAAACTCAATCTACATTCTACTATAATTGAAAATGAATTTCAATTATGCATATATTTAAGTGTAATTTCTTTATATCTGGTTTAAGGTCTACTATTAATTCTAAAACCTTACACGTTATTTACACACTTAATACATATGAATATTGTGCAAGAATTTAGTTACAGAATATGTACTTCGGAATAACGACACAGAACTATATTATTGATTCCTAAGTAGGTAACAGTTTGAGAAATTTGTATAAAACATTAGTGTGTCACAATTAGTGTTGGACTATATTTATAGGTTCCTAACTGCTACTGAATTTGTTGTGCACGCCTATGAGGTGGTTGTGTTTGTGCAGCTATTATAATGTTGTTAGTGCACGTTGTTACGTTGCGTGTTGCCTGTACTCACTCCGGCATTGAGGGCTGTTGTAGATACGCACTGCACTGGATACTTGACCGAGTATACTTGTTATACATGTACACTAAATATTAGCAAGTGCTTGTGTCGCGTATCATACTTAAAAACATATCAATATCAACCGTGACAGCGAAATCGTTAGATATCAAGCTTTGTTTAATACTTATCAGCCACATCTCTATATAACACAATAATAGCGTAATTCATTTTCAGGGAAACATTTTGAAGAAAATATCAACAAGATACATTAACAATACAAACTTCTTTGTTTTTCTAGAATATCAAATAAAATACAATAAGGCAATAATCTCGTTTGGTTACACGAATATACACACACTGAATATAGCATGTTCAATAACATAACGAATAATTTCTACGCGGATAACCAGATTCATGGAACTGAACACTCAATGATCTAACAAATGGATGAGAATGCATCACACGAACGGGGAAAAAATCATGGCACGTTTCTCGGACTGTTTCTTTCTTGAACTGACGTGCCACATTAAAATATTGAAGCACGCATGGGAAACCGGGTATCCTACCGGTGAAACTTGTGTGGAATCCACTGTAACCAGGATAATTGACCTCATCAGAACGAGAAAAAGATGGATCATCATCAAATGGGTTCTGCGAAGGACCGAAGTGTATAGTGTAGACACACGAGCTTATATAAGAGTATACCTAAGTAAGTAGGTATTATTGAAATTAATTTGTTTGACTACCACCGTACAATATGCCTAATCTTATAAGAAATTATTTCACTAAATAGCTCTTCATTGTGCAATGATATTAGATCAGAAAATGTGCAGTGGGGCGCTTACTCGGGGCCCCCGTCTCTGTCACGCACATTAACTGACAGCCTGAACGCCGCTATTAGTCTGTCAGAAAGATAAGAGCAACGCGCCGACATCACTAGCGCCACCGCTTCCGGTGATGAATTCCTCAAATTCAAATCTCGCGCCACACCGCACACTTCACACTAACTATCTCTTACTATAATCATTATTAGCCTTTCAATATTTCAACACTTGTATCTGTAAACAGTTCTATACATTACTACAACAATGTATTATAAATTTTAGCAAAACGGGTGAAATACAACAGTTTAAATATTCTGGTTTCATTTCTGATGCTACAACTGTTAGTCAACATTGCATTTAAATGTAACGACTGCACATGAAATACATATATTTATTCAGTAAAATACACATTTACAATTACCGCTTCGGGTTAGTGTTAATAACTTAACGCAAACGAAAAAAGACGAAAATGTTTTCTCATTAGCATAGAAATTTTCAAAGGAAAAATAGCGTTTTCCTGAAACCACGTACAGCAGCCGTGGGGTGCGTGGTTAACACAGTCGCGGTGGTCTCCAGGGAGCACTTAGACTCCCCCCTCGTGTCCAGTCAGTTCTTGAGACACGCACAGAACTGGTTTCCGCACGGTACGATTACGTACATCCAGTACTCCGGCTATCAGTAAGGACGCAATCAAGTCCGGAGTGATTTCAGGCAATTAACGAACAAGAAACTTCCACAAAACTGTTGCTCTTTATTATATCCTCGTAGCAATCTATCGGTATAAATCGATAAATTATTTATATTTAAATAAAACAACAAGTGAAGTAAACATTTTGGAAAGTAAATGATTTTTTATCTCATAATTTCAAATGCTAGTTTTACATGTACAGGTACATATATCAGCTAGAAAAACTATATATGCATCTTGAATTATCTACCAATGAAATATAGCTGTCAATCTTAATCTATATGATAAAACGTCCGAAGCTTCGGTAATAATATTTCGAGTGTCTGTATTTCTGTGTATAATTTCTCTGTCAAAAAATAAATAATTGGCCACGCCTTATAGAACTGGACAAGTCAATTTTTATTAGCAGATTCATATCTATTTTTGAAATGAATTTTATGTGCGACTGATGATCATTTCTAAAATATAGAATTTTTTTAGAATTAAATCTTTTCTTTTAGTCATTGTAAAGTAACTATTCATTTCATACATATCTAGTTACTTTATAAGAAATTGTATTATTGTCATGTTAACTATAAATATCTCTTTTGTTTACCACATCTACGCAATTGTTAACATGCTGTGTAAAGTTGACTCTGTTTTCTGTCTTGTGTGTGTAAAATATCTGCGGCGAAGATCTGCGGTCAAGCACGAAGTACGTGGACTCGGGCCAAGATTGGCGAATCTTCGGTCGCTCTTGATATTCACAATGTGTACCATTTTGGCAGGAATTTTAATGGTCCGATAATAACAGTGATTACGTTTTTATTTGCACGTCGTATATCGTGCAGACCCTACATGTCTCGTGACAGTACCGCCAGAACCGGACCGCAAATATTATATTCCAAAAATGTGTAAACATATCGTATATAAAGTGAATCTTCTTGTTTTATTTGTTCATATTTGTACGGAATATAAAGTGTAAAATTGTACTACTTTCATTTGCTAACATGAACAGGACATACAAGTAGGTATATTGTGTGTACTTGAATATCTACGGGGGTCATGCCTTCACGATATCATGGTAAACGAAAAAAGTAATAACAATCAAAACGGGGTCTTGATGACTTATTACATCGGCTATAATTTACTAGAGCAATTATCAAAAACGTGTATAAAGTTAATAGAGTTCGGGCGAGGCCGCAACTGCCGGTCTGGGCCCGTGTGGTCCCAGCATTTGATCTCGTCCACCCGGTATAAAAAACCGACATAATATTCGGTCGTGGAGATGCTCATACAGAGATACAATACCTACAGTACACGTGTACAAAATGTACAAATGCTCTACCTGATACAGATATTCTATTTTCAAATAATAGAAAAAAACAGACTACAAATGCAGAATAAGATTTCTACTCCAGTTTACGTATGGCATTAATTGTGAAACGTTTTAATCGAGTGTACAGATTAGTTTACCATTTCTTGTACGTACCTACATTCTCCGTCATCAATCATAATTATACTGTTTATCGCGACACCGCATCGCGGCAAATCTAGAGAACACCAGCAGAAAAACAAACGAAACTGTTTTCCTCAGTTCGCATTTTTCACATGTCAAAACGTAACTAAATTATTCACCTGAAGCAAGTAAGGAGGCGGACAATTATCTACCAACAATTAAAAAACAAACAAATTCACAAGTAGGCAGTAGGATTTCCTTCTTAACTAATGATCGTCTAACTTAATTTGTCAGTGTTCTCAAGAGATGGCACAATTGTCACCTGTTTCCAAATGATAAAGAGAACAATTGTCTTAATTTGCTGTAAATAACGTTATTAAAACGAGGCACTGTTGTAATTCTAAAGAATTAGAGTAAAGTTAACACTAATATACTCAAGTGACTTACTTTTATTTCTTCTATTTACGCAGACTTCAATGCATATTCACACAAGTCTCACTTTTCCTTATTCATTGCAAAAGCCTGTTATATAACGTTACTTATAAATACTGTCACGTGTATCACTTATACAAGTAGACATACGTATATCGTCTGATAATTAACTATCTGCAGATATATCTTGGGAGATTCTAAAACCAAACTCCAGTCTGACAATGTGATGATAGTCTCCCATATTGTACATAAACGTAAGCGATACATGTGGTGGGTGTCAAGTCCCCGTAACCCCGCCATCTTGTGCCGCCCACATTCCGGTCCCGTGTCGATAGCGATCATTGCACGTGGAATTTTTTAATAACGTTATCATGCACGCACATGCACACGTATTTTGTCCGGAACAATGACTGAACCTTATGCTAAACTTACGTTAGCTAAATAAATAACTTTAACTCAAAAATAATGTCCTCCTTGTTTACAAATAATTATACATGACTTTCTTCATTTAGAACTCTATATTGTTGTGTATTTTCTTATAGTTATACTAAAAAACAATATTTGTAAAAATAGTTAGATATTATATATCAATATATAATATCAACTGGTGCTGAATATAATCGCACATTATTTTAATTAGAACTGGTATATAGTTCACGACTCTATCCGTTTTCTGACATTAATTAGCTGAATCAACATGATAATACCATAAGTTATTAGATGCATCCCGCATGAATTTGACGTCAGATATACCTATACATATTTCATAACTACTTAGATAATCTTTATTTATTGTTACTATTAAATATAAGTCATTATACATTGTGTACAATGGAAAAAAATTGTTAGAATTCGCTTAATAACATTTTAATTGAACGCAATAAAGTAAGTTTTTGTGCACCTGTACTCACTTCTTGGTAATTAATGAATATCAGCATATGCATGCAGGTATCTACATACTGTACCTAGTAGAAGAATGCCATTAAACTACCTAGTGAGATTTTAATGTGAACACTGAACACTGAACAAGTTAGATCGTGCAATAGTTAGTTCCCCTATTATTTACACCTATTTAACCGTTAAAGACGAACATAAAATGTGCGTGAATATTAGAAAATAAATCGTACACTGTAAAAGGTACAATATCGACTTTTAAAAATAATTACATTTCTTCCAAAAACATTTCCTTAACCTCGTATTTATGATAATTTTTCATAATAGTTTGCGTGTAGAAATTAAATATCCAAAACACAATATAATATTGCACGCACACCGTTACCCAAAGCGTAATCTTAGGTATTTTAAAATCTGTTTCTTATCCACATCTCGGCACTATTATGGCCTTAGTGCATGCAAAATTTCGTTTTTATGTAATTTTATTACACTATTAACGTTGAATTAAGCTTGAATTGTAATTAACATTATGTATATATTTCGTAAATTCTGTTACGAATGAGTACACTATTTTGAAATAATTTCAACACATTTCTTTTCTTTTTTGCTTTTTTTATAAACTTGTACATTAGTAGAAACGGCCTATCTCTTGGTAACATAATTTCTCCATTAAATATACATACATTGCATACAATATCGGTAACGTCAGTGAATCAAACAAATAAATAATCGATTCCTATTAAAACGCATTTAATAAACGACGCGGGTTTACGTTAAATGTAATCATAGAGCTATACGTGTTATGGCGCACCCATCGCAAGGGGCCGAGCCCTTCCATGATATATGGGTCTTTTATCCGTTATGCGCAACACAATTAATAAATTAATTACTTTTCATAAGGCAGTTGCGTACGAATATGTGCCCGATACATGTACGTACACGTTACAGAATTAGTACATCATTTTAATCAGTGAAATTACATTGACCAACTATAACATATCGAATTGTGATATTCATTATGGTTCGTTAATATTGACAATACTTATGTGGAATATGCTAGGATAATGGTTTAAGTAAAATATGTTTCAAACATAAATATAATAGTGGTTAGTTAATGTAATCGCGTTTAGTACTTTTATATTACCATACTTCATATCGTCATCGAAGCGAGAACTGTTATGGATATATGTACATCCATAAACAGCTCGTTACGTTACCGGCTAGGTAAGTGAATGAGGCACGGAAACTCTATTTAATATATTAATTAAACGTAAACTCCATATCGAATAGCGATCATGTGGATGGTTGTTGTCGATATTGACAACCGATAATTTTGTTATATTTACAGCATAATTTTCATATGCATTTTATGAACACATTCACCCCGTACCGTATGTATGGAAAGAAATTAATGAAACGCACACATACACACATGTGTGTGCAGGTGGGGTATATAGTATTGTTACATGTTAAATACATATATAAAAATAGAAACATACTGACAGCATCGTGCACAATAGCATGTTCTATAGTAATAATCATCTAAGTAGATAGTAGTCAGTAAGTAAATGATAACCATTAAGTATATCCAATAATTCACTACCCCTGACGCCGGAGATTCTAACAAACAGTTGCGAACCTGCACATCCCTTTAAAAAATAGCACATAAAGATTCATTCACCCCTAAATTCAAAATCTAGTAAATCAAACAAAATAATATACTAGTATACAAAATAACTATTTTAA
>JAGJTL010000032.1:4174704-4199355 GCA_022063505.1 Calosoma granatense
TATTATAAAAATATAAAACTATATGTACACATTTAAAAAAGATTCAGGAAAATATTTTACAACAGTCAACAATACAAGTAACAGTGATTGGTCCAAATCCAAACTGATTAACGCTAGGATCATTGTGTTTGCTGTAACACAGGCGCATATTGTTCACCCAAGTAACCGGTATACATCTGTGGGATGGGCACGGGCACGGGCGCTGGGACATCCATCGATGGTTCAACTTCGGTTTTCTTCGCCGTCGTAGTTTTTTTGGCTGCTTTATTGCTGCTGTGGGTTTTAACATGTTTGGCAAGGTGGTCCGACCTCATAAATCGTTTGGTACAGATTTGACACGCAAATCTTTTTTCTCCTGTATGCGTCCTCAAGTGGCGTTGTAGTTCATCGGATCTTGTGAATCGCTTACCGCAGAATAACCAGTTACAAACAAAGGGTCTCTCGCCACTGTGCCATCTCAAATGCGCCTGCAGATGCGATGTTTTTCCATAGATTTTTCCGCATCCAGGAATGTGACAAATATGTTGCCGTTTCACTTGTTTCCTCGTTGTGGAGAAATCGTCGTTGATACAATTCGGACACTGACATTTTGCACACCTCCGCTGTTTGCTGTACACGGGGAACTCGCTAACAGCCATCTCGAACTGTGGAACTTTAGCACTGGTTGAAGGTGCGTAAACAGCGGTATGTTGCCATTGGTATTGTTGCTGAGGCTGATAACCACTGGTTGCTGTATCAGCTACCGGTGGCGAATGTTGAAACCATGGATGATGATTACCGTAACTGTGAGCGGTGGTGTACTGGTAATGAGTGGAATATTCCAATGGTGAAATTTGAGACTGTTGCTGGTGACTGATGAAACTATCATTGCTGCAAGAACTTGCCGTCTGAACTGGCGAAATTGCCGGCGAGATTTGTGGCTGATATGTCTGGCGCTGGTACATCCTTGTACACGTTGCCGCAAGTAAATTTAACGGTGAAATCTGTAAAAAATAATAATATCTTGCAGACTACTGATTCAATATAAAGATTACTGATTATAATCCGAAACAGCAAACGAACAAAGTTATGAATTGCATCACTACTGCAATTATATTATTTTCAAAGTTAATTTTTGAAATATACAACATTAATCCATCAAAATTAGCAAAAAAATCATGTAAATAATGAAGATGTGATTTTAAAAAAATGTAAATAACAAAGAGTGCGAAATTAAAAACAAAGTATAATCAGTTGTAAAAGAAAACAAAACACCGTATTTAAAAACCATTAGCACGTTTTGTTTATCACTAAGGCGGATGATGACAACGGCAAATTATGAAGCACAACGTAGCAGTAATAATTATCGAACACACAATATCAATTATAGAACACAAAAACACTGGCGTAGTACGCACCTGCGTCTGAGTGCCGCCGGTATGGTACTGCTGGTGGTACTGATGATGGGGCAGCAGCGATGAAGAAGCCATATCGATAGCCGTGTGTTTACCGTTCAACGATGGACACGCTAATAACTGCTTGCCGGAGAGCATAAGATGTGTGATCTTGCGTCTTGGATCACAGTGTTTAGGGAGGAGGCGTGGCTTGCGCAGGCTCCGTGCGCGACACGAGGACCATAAGCCACAATCCACCCCTCGGCCCTGTGTCCCTGGGCCGAATAACCTACACGGACAGAAGGGATACAGTGAGGTACCTACCTACATACCCCTCTCAAGGTAGCAAGACTACTAAGCCGCGATACTTATATACCGAGATATTCAGGACAAGTTATGACATGCAACATAAAGTAAATTATGCAAATCCCTAACAAGAATATTTACAGACCTGTTTATATATCTCTCACAGCGCAACGTTCTAACAATATTTATCAAAATTAAGTTCAAATTTCTATTTCATTCTATCCGTAAATGAAAAAGGATACCTATATAATATTTTCATATCTACTTTCATATATCGCAATATCAAAACTTGTTTTTTGGACAGATGTAAATCCACTGATAGACAGATACAAATATGCATATGAAGATATATTTAAATAAGTATATCTGGAATAGAGATTCCGGATATAAGAACAATACGACCTTAACATTTAATTTCTTTGAAAATGTGTCGCAGTCATTCTATAGAATTGCGGTCATGCGAATTTTTTATTTAAATATGAAATTGTTTTTTACAGATAGTTTATAGTAGTTCATTTTTACTTTTAATTAATTTGCATAAGCATCTAATATTTCATAGTACACCATTGTATAAGTATTAAAATGCAAATGTTTGTTACAATTTGAACAGAAAAGATACTACAATAATATATTAATGAGAAAATATGTACAACTTGAACAAATAAATGAAGCATCTCTGTAATACCGGTAGAATTTTTTTTTGTTAATTTCAAATCAGTGTTTATTTTATGCAAATATTAAAATATATCGTATATATCAAATTGAAAATTGTCGAGGGGACATTTTTAGATATGCTTCAAAATATTACCAAAAATATTAACTACTATAAAAACAATACTGCATACATATTATATTTGAGGTAAAAAATACAGTATGTTCGCACAACATGAGACGACACAGATTCTGTTCTCACACGTAACATAAGTAAAGCAGCATGTTATTTCTGGTAGCTAAGGGCAACCGTATGCCGCCAGAATGGTCAAGTAGGCTAGAAAAGCTAGAAGTCATAAATCAAAAGTGACCGCGACCGATGATGACCAGTCCGATGGACAATGTGCAGTGTTCAGTCGTCACCGCGCCCGCCCCCGAGGGCACAAACCCCAGGACAAACGCACCGAACAATACACAGACATGTTCCATACCGGGACTGAGGAAAACTAACGGATGACGGAAAGCCCCTTGGACTAACCAAGCACCCCGCTTGCTTCCATGTGCGCTCTCATTAGTACATGTCGAAAAACAACGTCTCCTGACCTTGCGCAGTATTTAAAACAATTGAAGAATTATCACTACGGTAAACGGGGCTTTCATCTTCAAACAATAGTCAGACGAATTTCGTTTACCGATTATTAAAATAGCTTCAATATCGAGACTACTGAAATTTAATAATATCCAGACTACTAGAATATATTTTAATATGTTCCACAAATAAAATGGCACCGATTTGTTATTTAGTAAATGTACGTATCAATATTATTCATCAATAAATTGTAGTATATTTTGAGAATATTTTGATATATAACATTACAATTCCCTAATTCTTCGAATTATCTTCTTCGAATTTGTATTCACAAGTTTCCAAGTTGAAGAAAAAAGAATAAAACGTGCGCAACCACTCAAACTTCTTAAAATTAAAATACATGTAATCTTTGTAAGTTCGTTATCTATACACACGGTACAACAAGTTTCTTAACATCGAGAACCTTCTGTCAAAATAATCCCAAAGTACAGGACCAAAGATCCGTAAAATCCAAAAGAAATCCAATTACTAACTCTAGTAATCGGATTGCAGAGAAACTAACACTAACCACAAGGGAAGGGTAGTGAACCACCCGCAAATACTAGTTAAACGGTTGTAAATTATAGCTTTTCAGCTTTTATGGAAATGTCTCCGGCACAACAGAACAGATTATCACCCAGTCAGATACTACTGAACAGATGTAATCCTCTTTCACTATCCTTTCTCTTCAAACCCAACGGGTAACCAAACCAGCAATCACATCATTTCCAAACTGCACACCATCTACAACTTTGTCTTAATCTGCATGTATTTTATTACTCTCTAATCACTTTTATGGTTCATATTATGTATTTTGAGAATAATATATACTCGCAGTGAAATCTTGATCTAAAACTCTCTAAAAATAAATTATCCTATATCCTACTAATTACACTAATTCAACAATAAGTAGAAAAAACAGTGTTCACGTTCATATTTCCATAAATTTATAATAATTTTTTAGTCCCTCTAGATTTCAAAATAATGAGATTTCAATGTATATTATACATTAAATTACATACTTAAATATTATAGCATAATATTACAACAACGTAAAATGTGTGAGAATCTTATGAAATCGCGCTTGCGTTGCGAATCATTGAAGATGTTTTATTGAGTATAAAGATATTGTTAAAAAACGCCGACAATTCATGTATCGAATGTCAAGTGCGATTCCCAGGGTGTACAATGGGATTTTTTGCAAAAACTAGGTATAAAAGTTACAAATTTCAACAGATGAATGCGCCTACAACCCATAAAAGTTCTTTTAAAGTTTTCTAATGCACCTGATGTGTCGGGATGTTCGTCCAGTGGTTGAAAAACAGTACATGTACTTTCATACATTGAAATACACATATTTTTATATTAACGAATCAAGGCGATAAACTAGAATTTATGTATTAAATAATATATTCATTACCTTTCGTGTTTGATTTGAAGAAAAATATGTTTTGTATAAATATACACGCGGAGTTCTGTGATATTTGGGTACCACTGTGTGTGCCAATGTATCGTTATGACGCGCAAGTACAATAGACTTTCGTTTGGAATTCTTGTAAAGGGGCTGTGACCCCTGTTGTGCTACCCTCTCAGATGCTGATTTGTTCCGAGACTGTCCGGAGCCCCGTCACCCACTTGTCTAACAAAACAACTAGCCGCATCTACTGTGCAGGTTCAGTCACGTAAAACTGTCTTATGTGTTTATTGGTTATTCAAGAGTGTGATAGATAAAAATAATAAATGCGACAACTAATTTGTTTGTCATACCAGATATTACATAACACCTATAATCAGTATTTGAAATATAGAGAAAATTATTTGTTCTTACTATTGAACAAAAATATATATATAACGTTACGGTCTTCCCTAACACTAATAATTTTTATAGTTTTTGATTGGCTGTGTTCCGTACAATTTTATATAAACAGGATTTTCTCGGTACTAGATGCACACATAAAACACGAAATCACATTAATTTCTCCAGATACTAAATAATAATCACACAATAGCGGGAGTTATTCCACAAAACACACATAAAACGAAACCGATAATAAAACTTAACAATGAAAAATAAAATAAAATCATGATGAAGCATGCTTCCCCCCGTGAATCCGCTGTATAAAATTCTCCGAATATAACATCACGACTTGCAGTAAACGTCACATGGGACACATAAAGTATATGAAATAGGTCATTGGTTATGAAACCGAGCCGCAGGAGCACCTAGCGGAGGGGAGGACGTGTCAGTGGTTGTATCATCCCGCAGGCACCTTCCTAGGACCGATATGTCCCCTTTGTCGGGCACGGTCCCGCAGCGGGCGGCCGTAGTTTTAAAGATGTAACCGAGACTGTTATAACCTGATAATTTCACTAATCCCTTTATCAAGAATTACTGAAATAGAACACTGATTTAATTCACTTTGTTCTTGTTTAAACTTGCTTTGAATGGTGATTATTCAGTAGTACTATTTTCAGTGAGTAACATACATATTTAATATTATTTTCTTTCATTTCCGAGCATTCAAATCACAAATAACTTTACTTACAGCTAAAAGATACATACGTATATGTCATTCGTTAAATAATACTGCATTTTGTAATTGTTTTTGAAGTTACTCTTTGGTGTAATTTAATTTTCTATTTTGCCAGATAAGCCTTAACTTTAATCCGACAAATACTTTTACAACCCGCTTAAATGTATACCGAATAAACTGCCCACTGGGGATGTACTTATTTAAGTATACGATTTTTCCCAAAATTATTATAGATGAATAATTTGTTTCCCTGAAGAAATGTATTCCACGAATATGATAAGAATTAAACAGCATAGTAATAAAAGTTAAATATAATTTGCAGCAAAGGTTTGTCGTCTATTGTTTTGTCTAATAAGTTGTAGTATTTTCTCGCATTGCAGAAAATAGCCTTAACATATTGTTAAACATATTTGCAGTAGTTGTATATAATCACAGAGCACATGACACTTATGAAGACATTTATGATGCAAGCGGATTGTGTATATCTATTTATATTATTATTTTTGGCCCTTGGGAAAATATTCTTAACATTCTACAATAAAAAATTTGCATAAATTTGCACGCAACAATATTGATTATGACACATTCGGATTTAAATAAATATATATTACGTGATATTAAATCAGATGGTTAGGGTTATTGATGGTCTTATCCACTTTTACTATGGGCCATTTCCATTTATTGGCCCTACAAAATACGAACTCCAGCCAGTTGCCCTGTATATACACTTACCTAGTATTGAAACAGAATGTTTATAGCAGTTCATAGCATTGCAGGTACTATATAACTTACGACATCTAAGGTAACTGTCATGAACTAACAACAAAACTAACAAATTTGAAGTTCGGTAAGATTTTGAATGATATAATGACAAACAAGTACTGCATAATAAATTAATCTGCATGATCAAAACGAACAATTAATTAAATAGTAATTGAAACGATAGGTATAATAGTTGTATAATTAAATAAGAGCAGTATATTTACCTAAAATAATGAATCCAATTTATATCTATATATTTTGAAATTACATGCATTGTAATGGTTAGGAGGAGACGGTAAATTTGTACATCAATTCATTTAAGTTTTGTTATTAGTATTTACATTAACAATGCTAGCTAATTTTGTGATAAATGTGACGTAAAATGAATCTTTTTTTGTAGTTTATTATCAAACAAGTAACAACATTTAATGGCCTAACGATCAAAATAAATGATGACGCAAATAACTACGATCCTTGGCCTTATAGTCCTAGAGCACGAATTTATTGATATCATATATAGATGCGAAATTGTCGTAATACTTTGTTTTGTCAAATTTGTTTTTATGAATAAATATTTACTACAATAAACATATTCACTCTTGTATTCATTTTCATTTTCTTATACTGAAAGAAAGGAATGTAAAAAAATGGTTTGGTTTAAAAAGTATTATATTTGATATAATATTAACAAATTAAAATAACATAATTTTTCATGTCTATATACAAATGAGGTTATTGCATAGCCATTATTTTAATTCTCTTATGCTAAAAATAATAAAGTTAATTATATATGATTTGCCGTGTCGTTCGTTGCGTGTAAATGCATCTGTATTTTTTTAATTACTTTGCTGATTTTGGAGGCGGCTACGAATTGTGATATATTCTTGATAGATGAACGATATTCAGACGGTGTATCATACAAAACAGGTATTGCTTTGCAACAACCTCACCGTCCACAGACAATGTACCACAGTGACAAGTTTTGAAAATCGTTCCTAAGAACATTTTCTTTAAGAGTTGATGGGTTTTCCGAAGTACGCGGCAAGATTGGCTTCTCTAAGTGCTTCGGCGCATGTCTAGAAAAATAAAACAGTTCTTAAGCTTATTACATAGGTATGAAAATTGCAGGTTTTATATGTTAAGATATTATTCATGTGTTTACTTACGGGATGCGCATGACACACTCGGGCAATATCTTCACAGGAAGCTCCATATTCCATACCGAGCACTGCCTCGTTGATAAGTTCACCGGCGCTTGGACCAACGATATGAGTTCCAAGAATACGGTCTGTGTTCTTGTCTCCAAGAACTTTCACGAATCCTTCCGTTTCATTGTTGGTCTTGGCGCGGGAGTTAGCGGCAAATGAGAATTTACCTACTTTGTAATCAACACCCTACAAACGCAAATGTGTTACAATACAAAATCACAAAGAATCTACGTGAATTATCATACTTCACTCTTCAGATCTTCTTCCGAACGACCAACCCACGCGACTTCAGGATGTGTGTAGATTACGGATGGTACACAGTTGTAGTCGATGTGTACAGGCATACCAGTTATACCCTCCACACACACGATACCCTCGTCCTCGGCTTTATGAGCCAACATGGGGCCGTGAATACAGTCACCGATAGCGTAAATGCTAAAAAATATCCCTGTTGTACAGGAAAAAAATTATCAAATCTTATACACCTACTTGGGAATGACGGTCTGGAAGTGTCCATTAACTGGGATTCTGCCACGCTGGTCTCGCTCGATGCCCATCTCTTCAAGACCTAAATTCTGTGTGTATGGTCTGCGACCAACGCAGACTAAAAGTACTTCACACTCCAACTAAATATAAACACAGTCAAATGCATCATACTGTTCATGACAAAACAATTTACATGGCAATGTGAGAATATGTTTGGTAAATATTAGCACTGGCCATACCGTTTCTTTCTTAGATGTATCCTTAACGTCCTCAACATTCACACGGATGATACCGCCATCTTTCTGGGCACCTGTCACCTTTGTTCCCAACTTGAAGTTAAGACCTTGTTTAGTGAGGATCTTCTGGAAAGTCTTCGAAACTTCACCGTCGATACCAACACCTCCGATTGTAGACATAAATTCTACAGCGGTCACTTCAGCACCGAGACGAGACCATACAGATCCCAGCTCAAGACCAATAACACCGGCACCAATCACTACCATCCTCTTGGGAACTTGCTTCAAGGACAATGCACCAGTAGAGGAAACAATTTGTTCTTCGTCAATCTATATTAAAAAAATATAAATATTGTTAATTAAAAATATATATACATGAAATTCTAGAAAAGTGGTAGGTATATAAGTATCTTTAGATTGTTTTGTTTGATGGAATAGTAAAATTATTTGCCATTGTGTAAATACGCAACTGATACACATTTGCATATAAATAGTTTTATAGTTCGACCATGAAAATTATGGATAATAAACCATTTTATGTCACGCTAACGCATCAACAGTTACATAAAAGTAATCTTGTGTCAATCATAAAAAACATACAAAAACAATTTAGTCATGGTGTAACAGTTTTGCTAACTTACATCAATTCCTGGGAAAGGTGTAACCTCAGATCCGGTTGCAATTAGAATGTTCTTAGTATTGACAATTTCCTCTCCACCTTCTGGCTTCAGTACTGTAACCTGATTAGTACCAGTAATCTTACCATGTCCCTTCAAGTTTGTTATTTTGTTTTTCTTAAAGAGCATTGCAATACCGCCTGTCAGTCCTTTAACGGAAGTCAACTTCTGCGACATCAATTTCTCGAGGTCAAGCGACACACCGCTAACTGTTTCGATAAACATACAAATACAGTCAGCAAACATAAACAATAACAATAATATTATTCCATACCTGAAATACCGCGAGAAGCAAGATCTCCAGAATGTGCCATATGATAATAATGTGAGTTGTTCAGTAGCGATTTAGATGGAATACAACCAACATTTAAACATGTTCCTCCCAAAGTATCATTCTTTTCTACACAAACTGTCTACAATATACGGTAAATATTAATCACGTACTTTCTGTGTTATGATTAAATCTGTCACCTTCATTCCAAGTTGTGCAGCTTTGATTGCTGCCACATAACCACCTGGTCCCGATCCAATAACTACCAAGTCAGCATCATGCGAAGTCGAATATAATCTGTGTTGAATACCACTGAATGCAGTACTATATTTTAAACATTTTGGCTGTAATAATAAACATGTTATTATAAAAGCACCAATTTACAAAGTATAGAGTTTTTCCCTACAGATATTCAAATTTGATACATAGCACAAATATTTAAATAATTTTTAAAAACTACACAGTAGTAAAATATTAATTAAAGGATCAGATGGTAAATATTACGTAAATCTAATCTAGGTTTCATATTTTGAGGTTAATTAATTTTCATGAAAATCATTACTTTTCAATTAAAATTCTTACCCTAAGTGAAGATGCAACCACGTTCCATACTGTTGACTGCATTGTTACTATTTCTTTTACTTTTTGAACTAAAACTTTATTATCTAAAATCAACAAATGACTTTGAAAGGATCGATGACCATGAAATGTTCCCAAGAGGATAAGAAAACGACCAAACGACCTCTACAGATACTTGGTATGAACTGAAACTAGATGCAAAGTATGAAAAAATACTATTAATTTCACAGCATTGTTTTTATCCACATTTTAATGAGCAATTTAAAATATATAAATGCATTTACATAATAAAACATGAACTAGTTTTCATAATATAATCGTGCTAATAGATTATATTAGCATCATAATGACAGCTTTAAAATTAAATTAGTTCTCAGCAATTAGTAAGAATGGATAGTGTAAATAATACAGAAACATGTAGAATAGTTTGTTTTATTAATAAATAAATGTAGGTAATTAACATGGAAGCTGCCTTGGAAATACTTTGAAGATTATTACATCATTAGATGATTATGTAGTTCGCAACCCGTCCTCCATACAGGTAAAATCGCATAATAGTTTCGAATATATACAATTATAAATAAATAAGTGTATAATGCAGTAAATTCAGAATAAAATAATTTACAATCAAAACAAAAATATATATATATATAGACCTATATTCAACAGTATACGAATGCACAATTGTATATTAGTGTCGGGAGGCAATAGAACGTTTTACTTGCTCTAAAAATACGTTAAACGTCCAGATTTGAAGAATGTGATTTTTTATATGTATAGATATATAAATATTTAATCAAAATGCAAATACAAGTACGTGACATCAGTTAATCCTGATAAAATATCTATCAGAGTCGTAATATTTTGAATATTTTGACAATCTGGTAGGTTTCACATGATACATTTTTCTTAATTACATATTTGTTACGTATAAAATGAAAGCCAAACATTTGTATAATGCTCTTTTAGTACGTGCTTCACGTTTCTGACATTTTCGTAGTAGGAACAGAATTTGCTAACACAGGCGGTGACAATGCAGTGTTCTGATTGGCTACTGTTGTTTCAGTGCTACTCTGATTGATAAAGGACTGTTTCGTTAGAGGCGCGCGCATCGCTCTAGATCCGTAACTGTACGTACGTGTAATGCCCTGAGCAGCCGCCCGATTTGTGATAGGAAACTTGTTTTCACTGCACGTGAGCCTCAAGCTGTCTAAAGTGTTTCTATTAATTTTTGTCAGAGGTAATGTTTGTTTTTTCGTAAGATCTGTGTTAACACAATTCGTCATCGTTGAGTCTTCTTCTACAACACTTGACAGCGGCGACGTAGCGCGACCATCACCTGTATCGGTAGCACGGGATCGAATATTTTCCACACTGAAACCTCTCGTTACATTTCGATTTGTATCCGATGCAAATATTACTGTATTCGGGTTGCGAACCACATCTGACAGCTCAGCGCATCTTTGTGCTAAGTCACCATTAGTACGGCTATTTGTTTTTGTAGGAACTTCACGGACTTTCTCTACTTCTTTAGTTTGATCGTCAAACGTTTTCTCTTTCAACATTTCAACTGAATCCTGTATTAATTCATCGAAATTCAAATCCAAGAACAATTCTTGTAGGAACCTTCGGCTACTTAATCTATATGTCATTGTGCTGACCATATTGCATATCTCCGAATATAAGCATACATCCTGAAAGCTGGCTGGATGTCGCTGCTTCAGATGCAACAAGGCTTGTTTCGATTGTTTAGTCCAAACAGGATTTGATAATCTTTCTGAATGTTTTAAAATTTCTAGTTTCAATTTAGCATCTATAAAGAACACATTTTGCATATTTATTCTTTCGGCATTAATAATACCATGAACATAACATTACACTATTAAATTATATTGTTTGTATACCTGTTTCAAAATTACACAAATATTCATTCTGAATACTCGCTATGGAACTTCGACCCTTAACGTTGGGACTTTCTGGGTCTTGTTCTGTATTAGGAACATGTGGCCGACAACATACAAGACAAATTCTAGATTCATGGGTAAATAATTTTTTACGTTTACAATTTGAAATACTTTCATTCATACTATTATCGATACGTTCTGAATGTTCATCGTCAAAGGTTGACCGTTCATCTGAAAATATAATCGAATAAAATATACAGTGTATTGTGTAAGTTTAACTAGATAGATATATGTAAAATAAAATATTACCTGTACTTCGAGCTGTGCTTACAAAGGATAACCGTCTAACAGTCATTTGGTCATTAGGAAACATTTTAATAAACTGTCTTGGCAAACATATGCCCATGTAACATTGACCCGTGTCCCGGGAGCAATCTCGTATTGGTGGATGTTTACGTGCGAGAGCAACTTGAAATGATGCAGGCCCACCAAACAATGCGTTCTCTAATGGATCATCATCGAAACCACTGGAGCTCAGTTGTCGACTTAAACTATTTGATCGTCTACTTTCCATGGAAGATGGTGACAGGATGCTTCGCACATTGGCAAAAGACAAAACTGCATCGTCTTTACCATTACCACTATTCCGACTACTTAGTCGTACGCGACGTAATGAACGTAACGTTGTGTAACCGACCAGATCCTGATGACTGAGTCTTGATCCTCCAGGATCTGGTGGTGATACGGTTAAACTGTTGGATGCTGAACTGCCAGCACCACCTGATAAAAACATTATTTTAACATCTGATGTCACACTTAGATATAAGAAAGTATATATGCTTACTTTGAATCGATAATGATACCCGTCTCAAACCATCAGAGTTCTGTCTTCTAAGTTCCAATCCTGTTTTAAGCGTACTCAAACTTGAGGAACTAGGAATTGGACTTAAGGTCTGTATTCTCTCACTAAAAATAACGTATTATATCCAGTAAAAATCACTAGAGGTATCAATAAACATATAGCCACTCACTTAACGACAAATTTGCCTAAAACAGAATCGCACGAACTAATACCCGATATCGTGGATTCTGTGCATGAGTTATCTCGATATCGACAGTGTGGCAATACAAGTTCAGGACCAGTACTAGTTATGTTATTATTGTTATTGTGAACAACCGGTTCATACATGTTTGTGCCACTGTGTTTCCTTAGAACATCAGCAGTTTTAGATTCTGACAATGATCTCTTGTGTTGTACTGCTGTACTGTTTGAACTGTACGGTAGGGTAGAAGATTTTTTGTGAATAATTTGTTGACCTAACAAAAATATTCGTGTAAATTGACAACTAGAGTACACTTGAATAGTAAACGATAAAATACATACAATCTTCTTCGGTTGTTGTTGTTGTCGTGCTGCCATCTATTTCAGGTAACAGAAGAAAATCATCACAGTGGCCAACCATGTCATCTGTCCAAAATGTGTTGTCACTAGATGTTCTGTCCGATTCAGATCTAGACCGATTTGATACATCAAAACAACGAGTACGATTAGTAGATCGGTCACGTGACCAATCTTCTTCCTCAATCACTGGCCAACGATCATGTCTGTTGTGTCTTACACATGCCCAACCTAAGTTTAATTACAGATAATTAAAGGTTAGGCAATGACAGGTGTACAAGGGCGAAATGTTGAATAAACTGTCAAAGACACTTACCTAGAGTAAATAATGTACTAGCACCTTTAAACGTGGTGCCCATCAATCCAAGTACATACAGAGCAGTGCCGCGTAAACTATACACAGTACACTGTTCCGCTATACGCACAATTGCTGCAAACAAATCTTCACCGCCACTACCGTTTCCACTATCATCAACGAGCATATCAACACCATGACTGGATGTTGCCAAATGTCCACACGCCCACAGTGCAGCCTTCAATTCGAGTATCTCACGTTCAGTAGAACAGTTAGCATTGCGCACACACTTGAACAACGGTTGCAATGTGCCCGAATGCACCAACGTAGCACGACCATGAGCATGTTGCACTAATTGACCGTATAAATGCGGTAACACATACACATCTTTACGAGCAACACTGGCGCCCGCTCTCACAGTACTATGTCTCCGATCGTAGCGGCCATCTTCTGATCGCTGGTGTAATGTCAACGAATCCAACAACTCTGCTTCCATTAATTTAACGTATTTGTAGTTAAAATGATCTGACCATCGTTGAATCTCATTGCACACAAACTGATCCTTGTTGAGTAGTTCAAACCCGTTTGTTACGGACAAGAAACGAATCAACAACAACAATCCCTTGTCGCCCAAATGCAGTAAATCTGGTTTCTGTGACACTAGCACTTCTAAATAGGACCTTTGTTCACAGGCCTCGTGTAAGATGTTCAGTGCAGCTAATGATACTGCTTTCGAACTATCAAAGAGCTGAGTAACTAGCAATGCAATGCCCCATTTCTCGAAATGTGGGATACCAGCACGCATCAGTACAAGTAAGAATTGAGTTGCATACAGACGAGAGCTTTGTTGTTGGCAAGTTAGAATTTTTGCCAATATCTTTCGATGCGGTCCTTCTATGGTATAATTGAAACTAGAGACGATTAATTTAACGTAACAACTATGGTTTGTTGTCGTACCAAGACTCATTAGTCTGCAAAAAAAAAATATATCAACCAATAAATTATTACGAAACATTCACAAAATGTATGTACACTTACTTTTCAAAAATACCGATATCTTGTAATATCGCTATACCCCTGTTTGTATGACACATATGTCCAATAAACAAGAAATATGTCTGACACATAGTGTTGGACATGTGTTGCGGACTGAACAGACAATCATGTGCACTCTTAGAGGTAGTGATTGCGTCAACGTGACTTGCAATATCTGCAAACCATTCTTGCAGCAGCCGAGAACCTTCCACCTCCTGCATGGAGAGTAAACAATGCACCAGGTCACATCCAACAGCGGTATGTACGTGAGTTTGTCGGGGTGCCGCTAGATCCATATGTGAATATCGGTTACTGCTGGGTTGGAAGTAGTGTACCAGGCGACGCAAGAATGCTCTATGGTTCGAGTCATCCATCCTTAGCGTGAATTCACTGTCCGACTAGTAAATATACAATAACTTCAAGTAAATGTTAAAAAACTAAGTTACGTCTGAATTATTCCACAAAAACTATAATTGCATCTAATATATAATGTATTGTCGTCTAATCTAGAGTACAATACACAAATATAATTCACTATATTACTCAAATCATTTACATAAAATACCTTCAAAATTGCTCTAATGATATTCCAATTCCATGATAGGCCTTCTTTGCTTTGCAAAACACCAGACTCGCGAAATACATCCTCGTCACCATCTTTCAGCACCAACTGGTATATTTTCAACTTACTGCCATGTGATCTGTGCCTTTTAATTCGTTCTCCAGTACTTGTAGTCGTCCGCAATAGTCTACCTGATTGTAAAATATGATCTAAATACAAACTAGACGAGGCAGGTCGTTGTTTCAATAACGAGTGAAGCTGATGAAGAGCAGTGACCGCAGCCAGAGCCTGGTATTTGTTGGTCGTTGAATATGCGAGCAAGTTTGGTAACGCAGGTGTTATGTCACAACATTCTGGCGGCAGCAGCATGTGTATCATATGGAGTAATTCGCCGAGTAACACGGTCGCACGCACAGATATAAATGTATCAGATGTGACAATCACTTCCACCAATGCACCTAACAACCCTAACTCCAGGAACACATATAACAAAACAGACAGATGAATCTCCGCTATATTGGGAGTAGTACGTGCCAAATGTGGCATTATAGAACGACCTTCCGCTGCGACAAATCCTTCGCCCAAACGCCACGAGTCTTGTGGATCAGATGGATCGACAGCATTTAAAGCTACTGAGTATTCGTCAGTCCATTCTGGCTGAGGCAAACCTAACAACTCGTAGAGCAAATCCAAAACGGATTTCTGTAGGAAATATGAAGATTACATTAGTGATACAAAATAAATTATACATATATATGAATGTTCCTATATAGATAATACAAAGTGTACATACCCTAACTTCAAGTTGATTAAGATACAAAACATCAACTATAGCTTGCAGACCTGATGTGTTAGTAGGCGAACAGAAATGCAGTATGCCAGGCCAACTGCGTAGTACGGATAACAATGCAAGCCTGCTGCAGTTAAACCGTAATTCACGCTCGTCCCTGATACAGAAATGCAATATAACATGTAGCGAAATTAATTACTTAATCAATAGTACACCCTATTATTACCTATTTTTATCCATCCACGCATGCCGATAATGAAAATCACAGTACGGTGCAGCTAAACAATGCAAATCAATGCCAGCATAGTTTCTTGTAGCAGGTTTGTCCAATAAATGTAACAGTACACCACACAAACATTCAACTATTCTGGGCATCTGACATTCGAGTATATTCCTAGTAATGGCTGCCACACCACCACAAGTAATAAATAAATCTGGATTTAATATACCTGTAATCAACAGCAGAGATTTGTAAAGTAGATGTTTATTTCACTGAAATTCTTCATTTTTACCTAATTCACACAAAGACGCAAGACATACACGCAACATTCTATCCTTATCCTCGCCAACTCCATTCGCTAGAGACACCAGCGATCTGGCTAAAGAAATATCAAATTTCACTGTGGATATTAATAATATCTTCCTAATTAACTTCAGTGCTTGTATTCTTTCAACATCGTTACGTAGCACTACATCAACAGACCTGTGAAATAAAAATCAACGGAGTGTATAAGATAAATATACGAATGTACGTATATAAAAGAAACTTACCTAGCTATTAAATAAGAGAATTGTAAATGATTAAGAACAGAAACATCATTTCCAGATATAAGCATGTGTCGTACAGCCCGCAAACCTGCCGCCCGTACTTGAGTGGATTCATTCACTAACGAAACACGCAAACTAAACACAAAACCAGTTAATTAGAAATACGGAAAATATTATCAAATAACTACTAACCAGCACAAAACTTCCTCTGTACTAAAGCCGGTACGCGAAATATCTCCGTTAACATGTAGAATGAGTTTTACAAATGCATTTAAATAATTAACTCTTTTGCCTTCGGTTACATTGGAAGTATTACAAATACCTTCCAGTATTTCCTTACAGTTTTTTCGCACATCTGAAAGACAATCCATTTATTATTATTATTATACTGTGGTCAATGATAAAACTGCTAGGGACATACCTTGAGACATGTCAATGTTGACATGATCTTCGTCATTTTCTCTGCGACCTGTACACAATTAATATAATCAAATAAATAATGTGTTGCTAAATTTACATTTAAAAACGTACTGCGATTAAACCTTCCGGAGCGTATAGTCTGAAGCCTTAACAACCAGCTTGAAACTGCCATGTCTTTAGTGAAATGTACAAAGCAAATGCAAAAAACAGTAAACAACTAATAGTTTATGATGTAAATATTATAAACACGGCTTTCATTGTATACTAGGACTTTTTCTGTTACAATAAATAATTGTTAATAAAATATTAGGTTAGATCTTATAATACGATGAAGACTCATCTCTTTTTCTTTTTTCATTCATTTCCAAACACGCATTCATTATCAAAAAAAGGCTGTTTCACATGTGTACAAAAAAGTTATGGACGTAAAGTACTAGATTTTCAAAAAAACTACAAATATCTTGAAAATTTTAAAGCAACTAGCTTCTGCACAATGTTATTTCAAAAAACATAATATTGACTATCCAATAAATTTGTTACGTCTAAACATATTGTGTTGTGTACTTATTGCGCTATTGTGAACCTTCATTCGCATTTTACTATCCTAAGTTAACCAATGAAACAGTTATGACACCATCATTACGTTTACGATAAAACATACAACTCCCACCAATAGAATGTCCTAGAATTTGTGCTCATTATACTGACGTGTACTTTATATATATTTTACGCAAGACGTAGTAGTCAGTGATAGCAAATTTTTGTTGTGAAAAATATTTGTCATTTGATATTTTGAGAGTACAGTGCAGTAATTATTAGTGTGTGTACATCAGTTAATATTAATTATGGCGACAACTGTTAATTCATTTTTAAATTCCTTCAATAATAAATTGTAAGTATGGTATATTTATATAATAAATGTTATCGTTTGGTAGGATGACATGCAAAATGTTAAATTTTATTTATGGATTTTTCTCATGTTTTACCTTATAAATAACTGCTATATAGCAACATATCGTTATATTTACGTGTTTAAGGTCATGCAAAGCATGCTAAAATGTGTAATATGTTTAATTACAGTGAAGCACCTGTTAGGCAACACTTGAAGAATGTATACGGTTGTCTGGCACTGTCAACAGTTTCGGCTGCAGTTGGTGCATCCATCCACTTGTTCACAGACTTGTTGGCCGCTGGGTTCCTCACATCCATTGGAGCAATTGCTATGTTTTTCCTCTTAATCGGCACACCTGACAATGGGAAAAACACAAATCTTAGACTGGCATACTTGTTGGGTTTTGCTGGACTCACTGGTCTGGGCATGGGACCCCTGCTCGAAATAGTTATAATGATCAACCCCAGCATAATTGTGACTGCACTTATGGGTACATCTGTGGTGTTCGTATCCTTCACCTTGTGTGCAATGTTTGCCGAGCAAGGTCGCTGGTTGTATCTGGGCGGCACACTCATGACAATTCTGTCCTCTATGATGATTATGGGATTAGCTAATCTGTTCATTGGTTCCACACTCGTATATCAAGTGCACATGTACCTGGGATTGGCTGTCATGTGTGGATTTGTTTTATACGACACCCAAATCATCATTGAGAAACGTCGTATGGGTAACAAGGATTTCGTCACGCACGCCATGGACCTGTTTGTGGACTTGATTGGAATTTTCAGAAGACTGTTGATCATCTTGACACAGAAGGTAAGACAAGCAAAGGTGCAAAGTATTTGTTTTTTTTGTATTGACTGCGTTGTCTAATCACAATCTTGTTATTTATTTTTGTAGGAGGAACAGCAGAGGAAACGCAGGAATTAAACCGAGTGATGAAACACTTCGTTCTATACACTGAACACTAAATTATTTGTAAGGTATCTATGTATATGTGCGATTAAATTGTTATTGAAATAGATTTGTAATTACTATAATTTTCTATGTACTAATGTAATTGAGGGTATATGTAACTTGTTATCGAACCATGTTACGGATGTTTTTTCAACGTGTTCACATCACACTTAACCATCTTTATCATTAGATATGTATAAATAAAACAATGAAAATCTAATTCTGTTGTATTTAATCATTCTTCATAGTTAATACCTTGTTATTTAATCCTCATATTTGTACGAAATCTTTATTATACATTCACATTACAACAAATACATTGTACTTATATAACTAAACGCTAATATTAAAAATATGCTTTAATGGGCAAGTCAATATGACTTCAGTTAAACCATCCACGCGGTATAACCGCAATTATTCTTATTTCTAGTACGGCCTATGTCTGTTGTCCCTTGGACCTCGGTCTCTGTAACAGAAATTCAGATTAACACAATGAATATGTTAAACATACATTTTACAATAATGAAATAAGCAAAGATATAAATGTTTCTCCAGACAGGATACACCGATTCAAACAAAGTATGATGTTTTCGGTGCGTTTAATAGAGACTTGATATACCCCAATTATTTCGTAGTCAAGCTATAAACTAAAGTTCGCTTATATCTGATGTGAGCTTCGGGGTATGTGTAGTAGTATATTATATATTTATGCACATAAAATGAGAATACATACCCTCCTCGCATTGAGCCACCGCCACCACGGCCTCGTCCGCCTCCGCGGTCCCCACCACGTCCTCCACCAAATCCACCTCGGCCACCACCTCCTCGGTCATTTCTGAAACCACCACCGCCACCGGGTCTGGAACCTCTGTCTCCACCTCCTCGTGATCCGCCACCACCACTGCGGCCACCGCCACCACCAACACCGTCAGGTTTACTTTCATTGCATCTGTTGCACTTTTCTCGCCATGAGAAGTTTGTATTGCCTGTGAAAAATAGTAATTGCTTTCATACTGACATACATATACGTAAATGGATGCTAGCAATCATTTTAATTCACAACAGTGAATTGTTTGGTTAAATGTCTACCCCTTTAAATATGGAACAAATAGAGGGACTATCAATTTACCAACTTCTATATATCGACAAAGTGGAAGATGACAGTTTGCATAGCGTGTTTTGTCACCATGCCTATGTCGAATTGTATATTTCATGGATTCATAAAAATATTCTCTGAAAAAATTAAACAGTTCTTACCGCAGTCAGGATTTGCACATCTCCAATCTCCTTCACGACCTCCTCTATCGTCACCACGGCCTCCGCCGCCGCCACCTCCACCCATACCGCCGCCACTTCCTCCACCTCCGCGGCCACCACCACCAAAGCCACCGCCGCCGATAGCTCCGGCACCTCGGCCTTTGCCTCGGTTACCACCGGCCCAGTTGCTTTTGTGCGTTGCCATTTGTACTTTAATGGTGGATCCGCGGAAATCTTTTCCATCGAACCACGTTATAGCTGATTTAGCAGCATCAGCATCGTCATACGTAACTGTACACTCTCCTTTAGAGCGACCACTAACTTTATCTTTGTATAGCCAGATCTTAGGTTTCATCGATCTCTTGTCAATCTGTAAAATAAAATCGTATATCGTAATAATACATGCAGTAACTAACATTGCAAGATCAATGAAACGAACAACTGATTGTGCCAAGGCGAATAAACGACCGTAAAATAATTTAACGGCCGGGAATAGATCCTTGACTGGATTATGATCTTGCGAAACATTCAAATTGGACCTGGAATGCGGATCGATCCAGGCACAGAGTGCTGCTCGCTGCACTTGTATGATTTAGATAGTTGTAAAATATTTGCATACCTTTATAACACCAATGGAACCGAAGTGCTGCGCAATGTCTTCCTCTGTGAATGATGGGTCGATGCCAGACACGAATACGGTGTCTTCCTGGACAACCATCTCGCCGCCACTTCCATATCCGCCTGCAATCAGAATTCGACAATATTTAACTTTGCAATGAATGGAGAACACTAATACGAAGTGTTTATATTACATTTACGGTTAAAACTCTGTTCCTATTTTCATGAAATGAACAATCGTTACCAGACTAACAGACACTGTTCTGTTTTCAATTTTACCAAACTCAACATATATATGTTGAATACACACACCTTATGAACTTTGTACATAAAATACACGTAGTTTATTTCAGTACTATAGTACTACTCATTACACTTTGAACCATAATTGTAACCTTGGTGTTTTTCAATTTATTTTTTACCACAGTAAATGGATACACAACGTATCATTTTTACCTGACTGAACCAAATCATCACATATTGTTAAACTAATTACTATAACCACTTAGCGTAAAATTGACTATTCAACTGACAGTAGTAGTACACTTATGAAAGAGCTGCATCAGATATACATCTTAACATTGTAACACACACAACCCAGAAGAGATACTCCTTGGTCACGTACATAGGAAATATGACTTTAATGATGATTGCCAGTATCAAGATTTCCAGTGAGGGAGCCTTGTAAATAAAGCTTGTCCTTGTGTTATGCAATACAATGTTCACAAATAAGAATGCGGAGTGCGCTGTCTAGTAATGTAACATATATAGTTCAGGATATAGTAACTTGAGAGTTTCATATGATATCAGTCCTACTTGTGAACAGGGTAATTACATCGTACTACAGACTTGTTCCGACTTATATTCAGTAAGAGAAAGAGAGACATAGATAGATATGAGTAAGTGTAAGTAAGAGAGCTTAACAACTGGCAGCAGCACTTTCATATGATAAACCATGTATATATAATATATAGTAAGTAAAAGTTTGACATAAAATGCATCAGGCCGTATGGCCTGGTGCGTTTACCTTTGAAACCACCCCTTCCGCCACTGCTAAAACAGAAGCAATAGTGATCAGTGCGACGCGCTGATGGCGACGGGGAGGCCAATCACACGTTGGCAACCAACACTTTCTTTTACACAACGTTACTAGAACACTTGTATGTCAGGTCGTGCTGCTGTGGAAACAACGTCACATCTCATAGTCATCCGCAGTCTGTCTTGTCAGTCCGTCATATCTATGCAGTCAGATATTCCCTCCAAAAACCACTCTATGTACTATCAACCAACCAACACTGTTTCTTAACCACCAATCAATAACCGGGCAACGTATTATATGTTGCCCTACATTTACCACCATTATTACTTTTATACCTTTGAAACCAGAACCGGGTAACTATGTACCCATATACCATGTACGTATTTGATATCGTTTCAATGTAGTATTCGATACAACATTTGGTAGAACTTGTCAAGTTTATTGTGTCTGCTGATAGTGTTGATTTACCCATTTAAACATACGTTAATACCTAAATATCTTTTATCAAACAGATCGGCATATTTATACAAAATAAATAAAACATGCGTTGTTCTACACCTAAATACCCAAAATTTACTCTTGAACTCGATGAACATAAATAATTATTTCTTAACCTAACCAGAAATTTCATTATATTAAATACCATTTAATAGGGAAATTGTATATGTTTTATTTATGTAAGAAAATGTTTCTCCAGACAGGATACACCAGTGAGCATAGATCATAGCCACACCATGCGTTTAATAGAGAATTCCTTTGATCTACCCCAACAACGTGCATTTGCAGGTCTAAAACCAGCAACGTATGTAGATTGTCAGGGTGTTAATTTATATACGGACACTATTATTTGAAGTATTGAACACTAACAGACACAATAATCACCAACGATGTTCGTTCATGTAAGAATTAACCCCTTATGAAATAAGTTGTTCGATATACCCACTTCGTACCAAATATTACTTAATTTGTATTATAACCACTGCAGCAATTGTTTCTTGCATTTTCAATACCCAATATTAAAACAGTCATGTCAATAAAAGAAAAACATAATTAATAGAGCACCTGTTGAAAGACGTAACACCATTTCATTAATAACACCATAAATGCATTGCAAATATACATAATTATATAACACAGTGCAAAATAACAAAATTTTGAATAATTCCATTTCTATAGCAGACATTTCTAAATGGTCGAATAATACATGTTCTAAGATAAAAATTAAACGTATAAGAAAACGAGAATAGAACAAATAAAACCGTTACAAAAACTAAACAATATAGGTTCCCGCCAAAAATTATGCAAAGAGGTTACGTGCCGAACGTAAAACAACAATGGCGCCAAAAAACCACGTTTAACAAAGCATTTTTACGGTAAACGTTTTGTGATAGCGAAATTAACTGTAAAATGTAAAACGTAAGTATGAGTATTAACTGACTGACTGATTGGGTTTACTCTAAATACCAATTTGAGTCAATTAATTAGAAACTTACCCGTAATTTCCGCCACCGCCACCACCTCTGCGATCGCCGCCATCACGGTTACCATAGTCACCACGATCACGACCGCCACCACCTACGGAGAACAGATAAGATTTATTATATATTGAATATTTTTTTAGAACAATGAGCATTACTACTATATAAAATTATATTTAAAAAAAGTGTATGGTTAAATGTCTACCCCTTCATTTATGGTATAAACAGAGGGACTATCAATTTACCATCCTTAATCTTCGACAAAGTGGAAGATGACAATTTGCATAACGTTTTTTGTCACCATGCCTATGTCGAATAAATATTTAGTATTCGAATATTTACCTCCATAACTGTTTCCATATCCACCGGAATTTCCTCCGTAGCCACCCTGGCTGCCGCCGCCACCACTGCCCCCGTAACCAGCGTAATTACCGGTATTGGAAGCACCTCCGCTATAGTTATTACTTGGCGCGCCACTTCCATAACCACCAGTGGATCCACTGTTGTAACTACCCGCGCTCGGAGGACTTGTATACCCACCGCTGCCTAAATAGTAAAACCAAGATTTTAGCATATAGTTCAATACAAAGTAATATATGTGTATCAGATGATAAAAATTTATTTTTACCTTGAGCGGAACCATAACTACCGGCGGGCGTTGAACCTTGATTCCATGAATTATTTTGCCCATAATTTTGATTATAACCACCCGCAGAGGGTGGTGGTTGAGAATAATCTACGTAACCCACATTTGTATTTGCATTGCCGCCGCCATAACCGCCGTATTCTAGAATTAGAATAACAAAAATTGTTAATAAACACAATAGCCATAGTTTTTTTTAATCACAGCACACGAACTTAAATGAAAAAAATAAATATGTACATAAATAAAGCACAAACACAACAACAGTATCTACTACGTGATGACTTTAAAAAAGTTACAGTTATGATGATAAAAATAGAATACTCACGACCATCTGCCATGTCTCCTTAACAACCAAACAGCAAATAATGCCACAATGATGGTCGCCCAACCGTCATACAACGGGAAGTAGTCAATGTACGACTTCTTCTTATTCACTATATAACCAGATTCTTCTTTTACCTCCTAGTGTCATTCAAAATTGAATAGACCAGTTAAGAACACGTGACCAAATGACGTTTCCCCAAACTATTGAATGGCACACATTGCGTTTTTCCATAAGCGACAATGTTAATATTTCTGTAAATATATGTTTATTACGATGCCTTGTGTAACAGAATAATTTTTTTCTGATATAATTGAACCTTCGGACAGGTACATATAGGAGTAAAATTAATATATTCAGCCTATGGAAGGTGTAATGATTTTTTTAATGTATCGATGTTTTAGGTATGGATTCGTTGACATTTGTGAATTGTGACGGCGGTGAAGCTGGCAGCCGATTTCTAGCAGCCGATTAACAATATAGCAGTTGTGAACGGATCATACGTAATACCCTACCAAGACCAACTAGATATAAAAACATTAAAATATTATTGTTTTT
>JAGJTL010000032.1:4199863-4223412 GCA_022063505.1 Calosoma granatense
AAATTTATTTTTTTCAAAATTTGAAAAAAAAATTTTTTTAATTTTAAATTCAAACGCTGCAGTGTAGTACATAGTTTATACTTCATGATAAAAAAACAAAAAAGACAAAATGGTAACTCTAATTTTTTAAATATATAATAGGCTATATTATAAATCAATATGTCTCTGTTACAAAATTATAGTGATGTATAATCGTTATACATATTTGGAATAATTTAAATATTATATACTGGTACTACAGTGGCGGTTTTGAGAATTCGATTCTGATTACCTTGAGCTAGATCTATTTTAGTTTATTTTAATCGGATTTAACTATTTATTGAAACATATTAGTCCGTGAGATAGATGCATACACGTCTTAAGAATGTGTATTAAGTATTTTTATCACATCATATGTACATATATTGATGACTTGCGATACTAAAATAAATAACAGTTATACTTGGTAATATAGGTAAAAATAAGCAATTGTGTGCGAAAACATTTAGGTTCATACATAAATATAAACGTTTATTTATTATATTAAATTCAGTTCTAACAAATATAAACACTAAATAATGTTTAGCTTTCATGAAATACAACATGATATATGTATTATGTACAGTGAGTTGAGTACCCTGCCCAGGTACCGTTACGAATATCATGGCGTGGTAACCAAGACAACCAAACAGACAGAACTGCACGAGATTCTGTTTGTTTTAAAATGCTACCATATAGGAGAGATCTGTTATCTATTTGTCCTGTTGGAACTTTTTAGGTATTGGAATGCTGACTCAGTGATAGCCCGCCCGAATGTTCCGGACTATGTTTTTGTTTCTTTCGTTTCTTTTCCTTTTTTCTTTTCTTTCGTTCTTTCTCCTCATCGTGCCGTTTCTGTTTTTTGTGTTTCTTCTCGTGTATATCTTGACCAACGTCTGTTGCCTGTGTCTCTTGGCTTAAGGGACCACCCTCTTTATGCTTATGTTTCTTATGTTTACTCTTGTGCTTCTTCTGGGGTGCTTGATTCACATGCCGATATTGCTCTGGTAACTATATAAATAAATATTACAGGTTAGTATTAAGTAAGACTGGCTAATATTGCTGGCATCACATACCGGACCGGGATGGAGCCTGAAGCCGGCAAGCTGTACACTTGTCAATGGTAGTAACTCTTTACCACCAATTGGAGGTTTCTCTATGACTGAACGAAGAGAACTGTTATCCTGTGATCCAGGAGCATCTATTATTCCAGGTAAATTTGGGAGGAAAGATGACAGTTCGCTTTTCAATTTTTTGCCACTAAACTTGGTATACGAATGTTCTAATCCATAATGTGCCATTAAATTTGTAGCCCCCGTCAATTCGCTCTCACCTAAAATAATTACATGTAAACATACAAGTGTCAGCTATACCAGATACACGGAACAGGCTTCTAGTTACAGTGTTGTTACCTGGCGGTTCCTTCATCAAATAGAAAGGTCCACTGTGGACGATTGACGGGTTTTTTCCTAAGGAAATCGTTGTTTTTAATGTTCCTGATGAATCCTGGCGCGAAACAACGGGGGACCGAGCCCCTCGAGGTGACGATTTCGGTGAATATTGTTCTACTTTACGAAACTGATCGGCCATCATCATCTTCCTTCATCGTTTCACTCAGAATGAGAATAACCTGATGCCAGTGTCACTTGTGCGCATGTTTGTCTCTCAATTGTTTCGCTATATATATTGAAGGGAGAGCGTTCAGTAAACTAAAGTTAAGTGTCGATATTATAGTTTTGTTTTGAAAAGAAGTTTTGTATCATAGATTTTCGCACGAAAAAATAAAATTAATACTGTTTCTAATCTTTGCGATACCTACAATAATTTTCCGATGATTAACACAGTGATAAAAATTCAAGGCTACGTATATAAACCATTCAGAAAATTTGATACGACACTTGACAGCTGTCAAAATTTAATTTGCAATAAACGAACCAACCATTCAAAGTTGCAAAATAGCTATTTAAAAACAATAGTTTCTAATCTTTTAATTAAAATTCGTTATCAAAATTAATTACTTTGGTATGATTTGTATTTTATCAATCTCACACCATAAATTTAAATTACAATTGTATTGTATTGTTCACTAAATTACTTAGGTCTCATAGTTTGAAATACAATCGAGGAGTTATTTGATAATTTCCAGCATGCAGTTTCTATGTATGACATTATTATTTGCAAGTTGTTCACTGTCACTGGGTAAGTCTTGTAGTATAAAAATTGAATATGTTGAGTAATTTATGTTATTTTAGCATTTCCAAGTGATGTGGTCAATAATGAAGATTGGCATGGTAAATGGTTTCCTGGTGCACCCGACAAGCCAGATACAAATCCAGTAGTTAATGAAAATCAGATGCATATGTTACACGATGCAAACCATGGAATTAAAATGGGTGTTTCTAGTCCTCTGTGTGATGATGGGAAAGTTGGTTTATCGTCTAATAACACGTTTTACATTAAATGTTTTATTCCTAACATGTTTGAATATTTACAGACAAACCTTACATTAGATTGGGATGGCTCTCCAGAAGCATATACTTGCTATACTTCTAAACGTGATTATTGGCCAAGCCCCTCTATTAACCCAATATCTTCGTGTGTTCATATTCCACAAAATTACTGGGTATGTATAACGGATAATTCATTTCATCACCGCAATACAGTGATTTTTCTTTATAGGCCATGCATAGATGCATGAACACAACAATAGAGTATGATGATCCTATACCAACATTGTAAGTATAATAATGCATAATCGATCATTAGTAGAATTTAATATATTAATATCTCTTGTATTATTTAGTGGTACACATCGACCACTCTGGGCTCAGTTCGGCGAATACAAATACTTACCGAAACAGAGATGGTTACATAATTTAGAACACGGTTCTGTAGTTATGCTGTACCATCCGTGTGCAGATCCACAGCAAGTTCTTAAATTAAAACGAGTGATACGCAAATGTCTTTATCGTCACGTGATAACACCATATAATCAACTTGAACCACAAAGGGTAAGGATTCGTAAATTTGAAATATTTTTTTTCCGCTAATTTGGTTTTAAAATAACATATGCATCGTTTCAGCCTTTGGCACTGTTAACATGGGGCTGTCAAATAACAATGTCTATGGTGGATGAAGATATAGTTACATCATTTATAAAGACGCACGCGTTAAAAGGCCCGGAGAAGATCTCACGTAATGGCCAATACAACGAAGAATTATTATCCCCAGCACTGTTTGTTTCAGATCAGGAAGATACCCAACTTTGTCCTCTAAATAATACCCCATAATTAGTTATAAGCTCAAATAAAACCTAAATATAAAACACACACTATGCACGTATAACAGAACCTCAATGTAACACACACGTTATATAATCCCCGTGCCAACTAAATGTTATGTTAAATATAAATAAAGTGCCTGTATGAACAAATGAATAAGGGTGTTGTTAGTCGCCCAGTAAAAAAACACAAACAACTGGATGATGTTCTGGAAGATGTATTATAATTTTTACTTCCAATTTCGAAATGTACAGAAGATATATGTATATTTATATATTTATAAGTTCTTAGTATGGATCTCCCTATGTCTATGACAGTGGTCCCAGTAGGCGAGACGACGCGCTAAATATATTTCATTTATTTACTACATACACACCTGTATGCGTGTGTATGTATTGTACGTGTGCAATGTGTATCGCTATGCGCTGTGTTAGCTGAAGTGTATGTGTGTGTGTGCGTGTGTGTATCTAGTGGAGCATTGTGTTTCACGGATAATATAGCTGTGATACGCGAAGATAAACTACATTTAATTAATTAACATTATCTACAAAAATTATATACTTATATATAATATGTATATTTATATACTTATATGTATATATTTATATTCGTTCAATATTTAATTAATCATTATTGTCTAATATATATATATTCGAATTGAGTTTTAGCGTGAATAACTCGCGCCTGGCATAGGGAACGTGAGGGAGACAAGGTGGCCGTGGTATATGTATATCAGCAACGATAATCAGCTATCGGTGTATGTACAATAGAAGCAACAAGAGAACAGAGAACTGTACTGTCTGTTGTAGTATATAGTATATACGTATGTATTAACTGGTGATAGTGGTGTTGGTTGGGGTTGGAGAATACGCGATTCTTAACGTCGTCTCGCCCGCTAGGACCTAGGGGGATCGGTGACGTGACGGTGTGTACACGCATTCGCTCGTGCACTCAGTACAAGTTGTGTCACACGGACACACGGCACATGCACAAGGAACGAGCGGACGCGTGCTCACGCAATGTACTTCCACAGCACGAGTGCACACATATTCTGACACCTAGCCTAGAGAGTAAACTACACCACACAGAGTTGGCGACAGTGTGAGTGACATGAGACAAGACAGACACGGGATTCTTATTCATGAGTGGAGTGGACTGTATTGACTTAACAGGAGATGCAAGTTAAGGCTAGGATATTTGATGGTGACAGGAAAGGTTGTAAGGCTTATGTCAAGGGAAGGGATATAGGACATATGTTGTCCGCACACACTACCGCATATAATCGTCACGGACTACATGTATGTAATATATGTAATGTATTTATTTAATTTATACAACACGTATGCAAGAATAGAGATATCGTCGTACCTCTTCACGTCTATCTAAATGTGTTCATTGATGATAAAAATGTTTACGTCCTAGCTACGATATATTAATTAATAAATAGTTTAATATAGTGTATAATCTCACTTGTTCGCGTGCGCGCCCGGATAAGTGTATGTATGGGGTTTGGTGATGTAGTACCTGTGGTATTGTACCTTGTGACGGTAACACTGTCAGCTACCGTGTGTGAGGAGTAGTACAGTGGTGACAGTTGGTATCCGGAATGGAATTAAAGGCGCGCACACGGGGGAAACGTTAAATTGTTTCATGTGTTTTGTAAATGCTGCAACGTTCCAATCGAATTGACACTTACAAGAATCATTATCATAATGTTTTAAGAAGAATGAAAGAAGAGAGAACGTGCTTCGTCTGCAGTTTTTTGTTCTGCTTTAATACACACAAGTATAAAACTAGCTACGTACGTTACGTTAACGTTATACACGCTACTGCTAACGCTACACGCATGCTCTCACAGAATTGGCGAAATACTTTTTTTATACTTTACTTTTTTTATAGTACACGACGACTAGTTAATTAAGTGGTAATCGACAGAGATCTTTGAAAGCCATGTGAACGATTAACAGAAATATAAAACCAACCGAATATACATAATGTGTACAGGTACACAGGAGACGACCGTGTAACAACAGGTAATACAAGAGGCCGGAGGGAGAAGAGAGTTAGAGTAGCGGCGTACATATATGAGTAGGTAAGGGGATATACAGGGAAATACATAACAGGACGAAGAACAGTTCAGAAGGATTATACTGGAGATACAGTGGTTAGAAACAGATCATCATATTACACATAACTCGTCTACAAGTAAACATGTACAGGAGTGACAGAAAGAGATAGTTAGTTGATTTCTGTATGGTTAAACATGTTAATTAGTTATCAATATAATCTGACACAGCTGGGGTAAGAGCTATGATTACACACTATAATTTATATTTAATATAATACACCAAGTGGCCAGAGGGCTTACGAAGCGAGAGGGTACATGTGGTGTGTGCATATATACGAGTAGATACGCGTATACATATTGTAACATGATTGTGCTGAATGACGTACGCACGATTATTCTGCTAACACGAAGACAAGAACCCTCCCGTTCGTGCCGGGCCGCACCTACTACTGTTTTGGTACAAGTATCACACTTCTTAAAGATGAAAAAGATCAAATTCACATAATTATGTATATTATTGCTACAGCAACTGCTTGTGGTGTAACGTTCCTTGTTTTACATTAATCGATAAAGACAATTGTAACAATGCTAATAGAATTTTGTACATGGGCACAAACAAGTTCAAAACTCTGTTTCTAGCAGGCGGCACGTCGCGGCGCCGGGTGCACAGGCACCGGTGCCGCGGCTGCCGGTACAACAACCGATGACATACACCCGGCGGTAACGTGGCAGCAAAGGCGGCGCCCCGCCGCTCCACGTCGTCGTTACGGGCGCGATAATAAAATAACAACGGCGGCGACGGTGGCGGCAACAGTGCAGCGACGATGCGGCGGCGGCGGCGACAACGACTTAGGCGACAACATGTCGACGGCGACGATGCAGCGACGACGACACAGCGGCGGCGGCCGCGACCAGCGCAGCAACACCTGTAACATCCAGAGCACATGCGGGGGCGTCGTGGTGGTGTGTCGGCTGACGGGGCACAGTTCCGGGGAACAATAGCGACAACGATATAGAGAGAGAAATGTATCAACAATAACAAGAAGAATAACTGGGGAACGGACAATACTACTACTATGTATATATATAAATATAGGTGTGTAACAGGAGAAGAGAGAGTGAGAAAAATAACAGTTATGTAGGGATTAGAGAATTGACTATACTACATGAACGGCACAGTATGTGTGTAGAAACGCTCACCTCGCGTTGGCGACTCACAGCAGGCCCAGGTAGCCGCCGATTGTCGATACCACAATAATAGCCAGTATGGTGAGACATATGAGGATCATGATCTTCTTCTGCAGGGAGCAAGCATAGACACAACAACAAACAACAGACAACAAAACAACATATTAGAAGATTCGTCGACGACGGTCGCAGAATCTCCGGCGTGACAATACACCGTTATGTGTATGTGTGTGCCGTCCTTTGTCATCGTTACCCAAGCCTCCACATATGTCCATCATATACAATACACACGCGTACAGTACGCTCGTAACCTGCATCGGTATCATTCGATACAACAACAGAAGAAAACGTAGAAACGGAGCGGGGACACGAGACAGTACACGCACGAATTCAGAGACTCAGCAGTAGCACACATACATACATTTCATACACGCTCACATTCATATACACACTCAGTCATACATGGGTCCGCTATTGTACAACATACATCAATCTATTAATATATCTGTGAATCTATCTATCTATCTATCTACGTATTTATACACATCTAGCTAATCTCATCGCTATAATAGTATCATATAATGTCTATCTGAATGCATGTTTGTATATGTATATATATATTAGTATTGTATAGTATATAGGTATTGACATATTGCTTGGTAGTTTCCGTGCGCCGACTGATCGCCCGGCGACTAGTAACGAGAGGGGAGAGGTGAACGCAGTACAGCGTATGGTCCCACGACACACCATTTGGTTGAACACATCACGTGTGGGGAAAGTGACGGCGGCGACGCTCACGTCGACAGTACAGTCCAGTACGTTTGTATGACGCACTGGTGTACCAGTACGTCGATAAAGAGATGATGTGTGAAAACGACGCCGGACGCGTGCCGCCGTTGCAGCTAGTCGGCCGGTGACGATGGCGTATGCGATTCCGGTGACTTTATAAAATGACCGATAAAATTATAATCAAAATGGTGATAGCGACTATGAGGCAGATTATGATCAGGATCTTTTTCTGTGAACAGAACAAAAAATAAAAAAATAAATTAACGATTACGAAACACACGAGTGTGAACGAGCAGGAACAGGAGTGTGTATGTGTGCTATAAAAGGAAATGTACAAAAATGTGAAACAAACAAACAAACAACAACCAAGGTATGAAAAGAGATCGTGCGCGCGCACAACATGCATTCGGCGCGTCGATGAGGGCTGGTGTCAAGTCGCGGCAGCGACATCAGCAGCAGTGGCTACGACATCATCGTCACGACATATCAACTTCCATACGGTAGCTGTTAGAAGCCAATGAATGATACAGAGGATGTACACCTATTTAGGGCTACGTGGATACTAGGACCATTAGGGTATAGTGGCTAAGCGACACTATGTAGATCATTGATCGGTCGGAAACCTTACCTTGCGTGCCTTTGTTTGGTATTGTTCAGCAATAACAAGTTTATTCTTTGCATCATCCACGACCTCGGTTGTCTGGCTCACATGGTACTCCACCCGGTCGACTAGTTCACCCTGATAGTAGTCGGTTTCCATATCCGTCCCGGCAGTCGGTTATGTAGGGGAAATTAGGTTAGGAGTGGAGAGTGGAGTGGATAAGGTGGACGCACAGACAGAGAGATAGACGCGCACACACAGAGAGAGATAGAGAGAGAGAGAGAGATGTATACAGGCACGGAAACAGAGACAAACAGAGAGAAACATACGTGCCCAAATACACACATTCGTACAGATACACGCAGGTATACACCGAATACATATGAGATATAGTAATAGTATATATGTATATATAAATATATATATTTGTATGTACAAGCGCACACGAATGGTTAGTTGAGTTTGAGAATGCAAGCACACCGCATAAAACGAGAAGGGCCAGTCACAGCAACGTAGAGAGCGTAGGGGTGAGGATGGCATAGAGCGACGGCAAACCAACCACATCCAGATATATATAAACAATGATATAGAACCAGCGGCAAAACAATCAAACGGTTATAGAGATACAAGAGTTAGTTTCAGCGATGACAAAGGCAACACAACACACAGTCGCGCACGTATTTGTAGTATTCACAAGAGTTGTAATAAAACAGTCACATGACCATGTTCCAATGTACAAGAGTGAGATAGAGAACATTTCATACCGATACGTGTGTGATTGTGATGAATTAGTACGTTACATATATCATGTGTGTACATTGACATAGATATATATCAATAGTGTAATAGTAATATATGTGTTTGTATATGGAACATAGCAAACGTAATGGAATAACATAGCGGAATAGGTGTATAAATATATATGTGTGGACAGGATAGAACAGGACGAGTATCGAGTGTGCGTACAGTTGACAGATCGGGGAGAAAACAAAAAACAAAAACAAAACAAAGATTAGAAAGCGGGGCATCTGTGTTGGCGTGTATGAATTAATCTAATGGTCCGACTCACCCGCCTAGCTTTGCTCTGATACTTGAGGGCCTTCTTGGTGTCCTGCGTAGCCGTTTGCACATAGTCCACGGCATGCTCCACATGGTACTCTATACGATCTATCATCTCTCCCTAGCATATGCCCAGCGAACGTTTAAAAGTAGGAGACAGGCAAGAAGCACCCCGAAGAAGCGAAAAGAAACATATCAAGAGATATCCAGTGTTAGTTATAAATGTTACATATCTACTACCCATGTTACACGAATCGTGCTACAATTACTTGATTATTATTCAAAACAGGAACTAAACCATTGTTATCTACAGTTCAAATCCCTGTTTCTCATTATTATTATTATTACTGCTACTACTAGAAACATGCAATGAACTGAACGAGAAAAGAAATAGAGAGAGTACGTAGCAACCAACTATAGCTGTCAACCTGATATTCTACTGGTCACACACGATGTACGTCTTCAGTGTTCAAGATCAGAGCAATAGCTAGGATTCATATCTGCATATCTTCACTGCTTAATATATGTATTTCATTAGCTTATAAATAATTTAATTTCTAGGTGAAAACAATAATTGTCAAAATAAATGTTATTTTCATTCAATTAGCTGTAATTATACTTAAAATCTAACTACTTGTTATTATAAAAGTGGAATTTGAATCCACTTCAGTAACTTTGCACTATATGAATGTTTTAATGACAATACGTTGAATAGTTAATCTTAGTTTGAAATAAAACTAGGACAATATACCAGCTGTAGGACGGACGGACACAGATAAGTTTGTTTTGACAGCTTGTACTGTAGCATACCTGACTCTCAACAAGCATAGCCATGTCCATGAACATATCGTGCAGTTCACGGATACTGTTCTCCAGTTTAATAATGTCCGCATGTCGTGCCTCAATATCAGCCAGTGTTTGTTTGGCCTGCTGCGTCTCCATTATAATCTGTAACATTCATAAGTTAGAGATATCATTGCACATTCACAAGGCAACTGTTAGGTCACAAAAGAAAAGTATAAGGTGAGCAACTAGCATGTGCATGTTTGTATCATAAATAATAAAATAATAAATGATGAAAATCGTTCTACCAATATGAAATGATATGTCTCTTACCCCCTGAGTGAAGACGGCTGGGTTGCCTTGCTCTAACATTTCTTCCAGCTCTTCATTAGTTGTTTGTCTACCAGCTAAGAAGTGGATAAGAATGTTATGATCATAGTACCATATTATAATACTATTGGTAGACATTAGTAGTTTAATTGATACGTACTGATTTCGAGCTGCCGCTGTATCCGACCCTTACATCGTTCCCTATAATCCGTCTGCGTCCTGTTATATTCCGTCATCACTTCTACGAATTTCCGCGACAGCGTAGAATGTTGGGTCTTCCTTATTCTCAAATCTGCTGACGATTTATTCGTCTGCTCTTCTTGCTCTATGTTCTGTTCTATCACTGTAAATGAAACCAATTAATATATAGATTACATTTCACTACAAGTACATTCCTACATTGCAATGATATTCATTTACCTTTTAACTTGGCACGGACTTTATTGGCAGTTTTCTTGATATCGGCCATTAGGTCTTCCAATTCCTGCTTAGTTTCTGAAAAAAGGAATTCAGTTAGTAGTAATATTGAATGCAGTACATACGTCATCTATTTAAATTACTACATATGTTTATCATTCATTTGCTAGAGAAATGTATGCCCTGACGTTAGAATCATGAATTCGGGAACTATATTTGCTAATATTAGTACGGGTTTAATGGTATTTGCTTTGATGATATCGTATCTTGTAGAAACCTTTTAGGTTTCAGTACGGTATTGGGGTCATATCATCGGACTTACGCATTACATCATTTTTATTGAGTTAAGGCTGGCTATCAAACGTAAGGAATAAAACTCTTGGCTAAAGTACGTTATCACCTCAAGCATACGATGACGTTGCGGTTCGTGCTTAAGTGGATCATCCCTAACCTTAGCCTTAGAGGGTTCGAAACAATTGTACGATATTGTTTCTCCACATTGAACAATAGAAGACGGCATGCCACATAGCACTGCGGTAATTAACCACACGCCTTTCAGCATGGAAATCATTCGGTCTTGCCTGCTAATGCTAACTACACACCTCCTCATCCACTCACACCCGAATAGCATGATGCTTACAGAGGTAATAATGAGGCAATTCAGTTACATTTACGGTTTTGTCTGGAAACGAACAGATGTTTATAGCGTTCTCTTTCTTTACCTCTTACAGGTACTTTTTACAGAGCATCCATACTTTTAAAATAATAATTACGAACATGTTCATGTTTTTAAAATACAACCAAATGTAATAAATAATATAAATTCGATAATAAGATGAGAATGTATTTTTATTGTGTATTATTAGGATCATTTATTTCTAGGTCTATCAGGCCAGTATTCTTACTAATGCATTTAAATGAGTCAACGAACCATCAATATGAAAATATATCAATAGTAGTTGCGCATGTACAGGGGCAAACAAAGAACTGTGTCGATGACAAATGACCGATCGGATTTGAAATAGCCAGCAATCATACACGGTTTGTATGCGGTTAGTCATAATACGTATAACATTCGTGCTAGAATCTTTCACTATGTCATCGATCAACTGTCGTCGTCGACTAGTGCAGGTCCCCAGGTTAAACGAGGTCACTTGTTGCTGTTCTCTCTGTGGTAGCGAAGCTACCAACGTTTTAATTATCAAACTCCACATTGTGCTACCACAACCACTCCAAGGCAACCAGAGACTAGCTAGTAACACCGCTAAACATATAGCTTCACATCAAGTTAGAGGCGGACTCATAAACCATGACATATGACGAACATTCGTATATCTAAAGCAGAAGGGACTTCCTTCTTGAATTAAACAGTCTCTTCCTATTTCCGCACACGTACAGAACAGGTCACATAAATCTACTAACATATATTGAAGTAAAGCTTTTATTGCTTGATAAATAACACATATGGGACGGAGAAAGTTTTCAACATGTAGAATATAAATGTAGTAACGAAAACACATTTTCCAGTTCTCTTTTTACCAATATCTACTGCACGACTATTTCATAAAAAAACTATGAAACAGTTTTTAGACTTTACTGGAAACATGGTCGGCCTGTAATACTATACTGTTTCGTAACTGGCGACTGAAAAAGAAAACGTGACAGAAACGTGTTTATCAAAGAAATTTGCGTGTAAAAAAGGCACAAGGGTAAACACGGGGTAGTCGACGGGCTAACGTGTTATATGTCAGATGAAAAGGAAAAGGTTGCAGAGGAGTAGTGAGGGAGGTTTCTGTATCGACCGAATGGTCCAACGACCATTGGGCGTTAAAATTCAACAGTGCAGCACCCAAATGTTTCCGATGCACGAACAACTATTTCAAACTAAATACAATCATTCGTCAAATAATACAAACCAATAGTTATCCCGATTATTATGATATGATTATTACCAGATATGAAACAGTGTTTAAAACTTGATTTATCATTTTAATATCCTAAATGTCACAGAGTATGAAACATTAATCCAATAATTTTTAGACAGATATATATCATGTTCTTTTTCAAATTGCCTACTGTCCTATGCAGAAAATGTTTTCTATTATCTTAGACATCGTTTTATATATTCTGTAGCTGTTGACAAAGTTGTCCTTTTTAGAAAAATTAGAGATGAAAACAAATTATTCCAATGATGCAATACAAGGGGAAATACGCTTTTGGAATAAAGAATTCTGCGTTAACGCACTGGACCTGTTTGTAAAGTGGAAATATTTCACATTAGAAGAATGAACGGTTATACGCATGATCAGACACGAATTGCCTTGGGTCGGAATAGGAGTGCGACATCCATGGATTCGCGGATGAGCTGGTTTAAAGCCGAAGCCATGCTGTACCATACACTGTTGCTTCTACCAGTAGGAAGATTTATCACTGCTCTCTGGAGCCAAGCGAGCCACTGCTCTAGTACCATATGCGGAATCTAGCCCGCTTCCCGCCTTTTTCAACGGAGGTTTTATCTCTTATGCACGTTTAAAAGGAGAAGCCTGTCGGAATGACAGCAACCTTAAATCTTTCGGTTCCCCAAAGGGTACTATTGAACGAGCCTCCGCCAATGTCACGACCAGGTCAACTAATAAATCCCCCACCTTGATTCCCTTCTTATCGAAAAAAAATGATAATTTACACGAGTGAAAAATCTTTAGACAACAGAAATCCAATTTGTACGAAACTGATGTAAAATATACATCAAGCAAAATAATTACACTTCGGTGTTCATTATAAATTCTTTACATAAATTAATAAGCAGGTGGAGATAGTAAATAGAATCCTTGTATCGCTCAGAATATTGTAAAATGGCAATGTTCAAGTTCGGGAACATACTGGAAATTCATGTGGAAATCAGAATTTGTACTTGGTATAACTATTGATTCGGAATTTCCACAACTATCAGTTCTACTGTTAAATCAATGTTATCTTACTTCTAAAATAACTTCATTTACTGTGCCCACCTATTCGGGGCATGACTCTACATTACAATGTTAACTGGGCGATGTTACAGTGCAAACACTTGACTATTAATAGATTTCCAATATTTTCAGTAAGTACCGATGCGAACAATTAACTATACGATCGCGAGTTAATATTGGGAGTCGATGTCAATTTGTTGAGAATGCAATGAAAGAGGCAATTGACTTGTTATATTTCTATATCACTAGGAAATAACAAAAATCAACTTGCGGAAAATCCATGATGATATGAACGAAACGATGAATGTGAATAAACAGTATAATGGGTTCTATCTCCTCCAAGCTGAACTCTGTGAAAAGCTTTGAGCACTGCTCTTTTTGAAAATACAATTAAGATTAGTGCTACAAAACCGGAAATGTTTTCGCATCTAAGCTCCTTGATGTTCCTTCCTTTTTAGAGGGAGTGACTCTAATGGCAAAGAAGCATATCTGTGTAGTGGTCGCTATTGTACGTGGTGGAAGATGGGAATCTATGATAGATAGACGTCGTTCCGGAAGTGTAACAGCGGGGCGACGACATCCGTGGTCTGCAACAAGTATACCGATAGACGGCTGCCGTTGAATTCAATAACAAAGTTACTCTCCCTAAACCAGGGCACTTCCAGTTTTATTTGTTTCCAGTGACACTGGCGAGAGGGCAGCCAAATCGAATTTTGCACAACCGCCGCGATAGAATAGTTACGTTGTAGGTCTAGGGAATCTGTTTTAAACTTGCTTGTTTCCGATTTCCAACCTGCAGCACAAACAGTACCGCACGGTCGAAACTAAAAGTTTAGACATCGATGCACGCAAACATGATCGCACTCCACCCAAGCCGGAGATTGCATCAGCCAGTCTCTGATGTTCCGAAACTCCGGACTTGTTGACACTGGAATTTCTAAACAATCCTATGTGTGCATAAAATCTCAATCCACATTATCGAGTATACTTTGGCGATTTTATAAAAACCAAACAAAATTAGATATCTGTATGGAACACATATGTATGAATATATTGCTCTTAGTGCATATCTATGTACAGATCTAGATATACGTTAGATTTACTTTAATAAAATTAATACATAATTAATGAATCTGATTAAAAGTTCGCCAACATTAACAACATACAGAAATTATGTACATATATTCGCTTAGTAATACATAATGGTTATATTTCTATTTTGAAAACACATTAATTTCAAGCCTGCTGTTATGTGAAAATGTCAATAAATTTGACAGTTACAGTTTTTACGTGCGTTAAACAAATTACGTAACTAATAAATATGAACATCTGCGTAACGATATTAACCCAATACGCACTAGTGCAGTTTAGCTGTACTGATGTAATGAAAATTCAACCAAACATGAAACGTTGTACCAGACAATCCGGTACTCTATTGGTCGCGTTACGAGTTTCATAACTAGTGGTGGGTGGATACAAATATGCAAATATTCACAGGCTAATAACGACAAGACAAATGAACCGGACAATTAGTGACAACATTGGTTAGGGGACGCATCCATCATGAGGTTCTGCATTTGACATCGCAGTATGCAGCGCCACTAGTACCAGAACAGAGAACTATCGTTAATCCCAGTGCACCCGAACCCCAAACTATGGATGGGTTATTCATAAGACTAGAGAGAGCTATTTGATTCATATGTTAGTGTCTACAGAGATATACGGTATTCGGGTTACGGTCAGCATACACCATTTCTCTTCAATGGCAACATTAATGTTAATTACACATACATGATTTCCAACCGATTGAAACTACCTAATGGATTCAATTCTTTAAACTATTTCGTTATCCTAATATTCAACCATACACCATTTTCTTTGGCTAGCTATAATTTCTAAAAGTTGGACAATTGTATTAAATAATTGCGACACTCTTTTAGCTTATATTCAATGATATAATGTTGGCGTGGTAAAGTTCAAAGCAGCCAGTAAACAAAATCCCACGCATCGTAAAACGCATTCACATCGTAATTGTATAGTGCAGTGCCATGTTGTGGGTATACAGAGGGCGGTCGTTTTTGTGAAGTTCAAAGGTTCATGCTCACAGCCCACACACACACACACACACACACGTATCCACAAATCAGATTGTTGTCACACACATTTACCATGTTCTGTTCGTGCAAGTTATTATGAAAATAATGTTATCATGCAAATTGACGTCATAAAATCACATAGTGATATTATAATCTATTTTTTGCAGTTCTACATTTAAAATAAATATCAGAATTTATAATTAAAATAATGGTGAAATTTATTCAGCAAATTATAAAACTATCGTATACATTAAAATAATAGATGCATATACAACCAACATAACACCAAAGATATACAGAGCAATCCACTTTTAGGGGATGTCTCATTACATAACAGACAAAAACCACTTATCTAAATTAATCTGCAATGTCTGATCAGACCACAATCAATATCTGTGACTAAAAGTTGCTTGCTACTTCGCATAAGAATACTACAATTATCTACCATTACTTCCTAGGTCTAACACAAATAAATCGAATTCGAAGAACTACTGACTATGTTATATATTTAAAACAAATGTAGTATCACAATTTATCATAATGAAAAATATATTTACAGGATAAATTAATAGATAAATTATAAAACCACCTAAATGAAATATAATTTTGTACATTTTAGATATTCTTATAAAAGAAAAGATTTCAACAAAAGATTACTAAATCCACGAGATATGTGAAAGCATATTAAATTACTTCTAATATTTCATCTTTCTATAGAAAATTAACCATCATAAATTTGATCAATGGAGTGTTATTTCTATAACGTTATCGAATAAATGCGGACAAAATGGAGTAAGCACTTTCAATGGCACGGCAACAAGCACATTCTAAGTCCTGTTAAAGATGAATTGAAACTCGGTCATAAGGAAGGGTCCAAAAGAAAGGTGTCTGAAAGGTTGGCGAAACTCTGAATGCACTCAGAGATACAGTGCGATGAATGAAACGTGGATTTCAGGGAGGTATAGCACAGAACGAATGACAGAGTAAGAGATAGTCAGGTCCAGTGAAGGACAGACGATGCGTAAAGAGTACAGTTAACGATGGAAACCATTCAGTCAGATTACAGTTGCCTTGATCAGAGATTCCCAACGAAAAAACCGCTATAATTCTATCCGAGATAAATGTTCTACTGCATGCTCGCAACTAATCAATGATGTTACGGTATAAATTATTTACAACATGTCCCTAGTAATGGAATTACTATAATTATAAAGAGCACATCCATGTATCGATAGTGTCTGCATTATTTAGCATGTATGCTATGTAAATGCAATATCCGTACCACTGTACGCATAGTACTTCTACAAAAACACATTTGGCTTAGAATATTTTCAATGTTGTGAATAATATATTATCAAAATTTCTTATTTATGTATCATACTAAATTAATTTCCTCTAGCATTTATAAAAGAGATTTATTTATGTGATTAATTGACTATAATGAATGAAACTGTATGTTAAAGAAAAGTAATCTATTATATCTGTTTCAGAAAATAAGTTAGTCTTCCATGCTAATTTAATATTGACTGAAACATTTCCTGTACGTTTTCTGTGAGGAAATCAATCAATGATTGATGAAACTTTGAAATATTGGTTGGAGACGAGGGCTTTATATAAAGTATCAATGATACATGAATCTAAATAGTTTGATAATGATATGAGAGTAATGGTAGGTGTACTAGTGTATGTGTTGGTGTGAGTGGAGATCTATCCGTCGCCTGGCTGTCTGCCCGCCCGAAATCGACACCTCAGATGTGCCAGTAGTATTACGGCGGCAGCCTATGCTGACGACTTTGGGAACCGCTGCCTCCGAATGACGGCAGTGGTGGGTGCGGGAATCGATACAGAGGGCGGCGGTAACTGGGCCCGGGACAAGGACGCGACGCGGACCTATGTCCCGAGCCTATAGTAGAACAACGCCTTCACCGGAACACGGAACGAACGAGGGAGCGAGTACACATATGTACACACGCTGTGTGGAAAAATAAGCACCAGCATTGTGGAAGACAGCCGGGGGACATACAGACGCAATGCGTCGGGAGACACACAAATAAAACTGATTTTAGTCCCGTTTGCTTGCGTTTCCGCATAGATAAAACGTTCTGCAAATAGCGAACGAACAACATGTTATAAATGTATTATAGTTATTTATTTTGCAGGATTGAACAATGTAATTGAATGTGTATGCCAAGCCAGGAATAGAAACGAACTGGAGATATATCGGCGTAATAGCTTCTGTACTAGCAACATAATACAACGCCAGTGAAATCAATCTTCGTCAGTTCTGTATAGTTTATACAAACGAAGAAGAAAATAATTCTCTTCTCATGCCAACCAATTACTCTCTAACGATATCAATCATATTTGCTCTATATATATTTTATATTCATTTATCATTCACCAGTTATTCAATGAAACAAAATTCCGTATTCATATTTAATTAATTATATTTCATATTAATCGAGAATTTTATGTTGAAATTTATTCACATCAAAGTTTTCAAACTAATTTATCTTTTGCAATATGGAGGTGTATAATCAATCATTTAAAGTTTAAATGAAAGCATAAATAACAGCAAAACTCTTTCAAATAAGAATACTGACACTATTAAGTATTGTTAATGAAACATCATTCACAATATACACATGTTAGATCGAATAAAACATGTTAGTATGAAGTGCATGTAACGTAAAATGAAATCGGAGTTTGCGTGTACATGTAGCAAGTAATGCACGAACAGACAAATTGAATTTGGCAAATTCTCAGCTGCTCAGAACACAAAGTGATATTTTGAAGCACCATCTCTACCCTTTACAAATCTACTCTGTGCTATATAAGGCTGTACTCAATTCTTGGCTGGCGTTCAAGGAACAAAAATAAAAAGACAACGAACAAGAAGCTAACCATGACACATCGTACATACGAGCACGTATAGGGTTGTGTCGCGACGCCGTCCGACGCTCCGGGAATGAGTACAGGAAAAAGTCCGGATATTTCCAGACATCAGGCTGTCTGTGGTGACTCAGTGGTAAATAGCCAAATAGAACACAAACACGCACAATGAAAATGTACGTCGACATCATAATACGCAACTATGACATCATCTGTTGCTTCCATATAAAATATAAATGAAAAATGACAGCAACGGCTGATGTCAAAGTGACGCGTACAAATAAAAATTTTACATGTTCATTATATTAACAACGACAGTTTATTACAAATAATCTAGAGATGAAATACGAAACAATATAGAACTCTAATTATACTCGCCCACTACGAGAAATGAATGGGCAGAATATCAATTTTCAGACGGTACTCATATTACTTATCCATTATGTAAGAAATTCAATTTACACATAGTTGTAAAAACAACAGGAATGCCATGAATAATCTGTGTACAAGGTTTCAATGTTTATTTTCTAAATATCTCTGTATATTTATATTTTCACATTTAAATTAATTTGCTACATGAGAACGGAATTAAACAAAAAATATTATAAGAGAACGGATTATCTTCAGTGTACTAAGTTTTTCCTTTTTATACACATTACACTTTGAAACGTGTCAGTAACAAGAAATTGTAACGAATTGCTAGCCATAAGATTAGAATGCTTTTTTTCTTGGTAACAAATAAATTTATGCCAGTGGTGTTCACGTTATCGATGTCTAAAACTCTGAGAAGTTATTACGCCGGCAACAGTTTCAGCACTGCTGTAATGTTGAACATCTACTTATCGGGGGCAAAACGAATTGACCCATTATACACGAGCGCTCTATTTATAGTAGAACATTAATTTCATTTTTACGTTTCTTATAATTTTTCTACGATTTTCTGTAACCGGAGTTACCACGGAATCTCAGTACCTTTTGTGAATAAAATAATTTATGTTAAACGCTAAAGTTGATTTAAAAATAACTATAGGTATTGTTTCAACTGAAAAATTAAATGTTTTTAGTTTTAAATTATTATAATGCTAGTTAATAAATAACATAACATGTTATTGGTGTTTTTGACAGATATATATTTCTGGCGTAGGTGGAATCTCGTTTTGGCGCAGCTGTGATGCATATCATATATCATGACGTGCGTAAATACAGCATTGTTCTCTCAGCCTGTCAGCATATGCTAATAACTCATGCAGATTATGATTATTACAGGTTCTCTACGTGTAATCGAAGAGTATTATACTCTTGATCATAATTCTCATAAATGTCAAACAAATATGCAACAAATATATGACATAAAACTGTAACTGTATACCAATATACTTTATTGTATTGTATTTGAAAAAGTTCAGCAATATTTAAAACTCCATTAGTACTGAATTTGTGAATGAAAAATGTATTCTAAATGATAAACTGAAACTACTGTAAATCCATTAGTGTCAGAGTATATCATAAAGAAGTAAGAGCTAAATCAATATTTAAGCCGAGAGAAGAAGGTGCAATCAGAAAGATATTAAGAACGTCTTAATGAATTTATTCAAACAATAAGTAAAACTTAGAAGTTCCTGACAGCCGCGAGAATTCAAATAGCTTCCTCCCGTGGTTCGACTCTTGTGAAAGTCTCGGCGAGTGGGCAATTCAATTCAATATGAAAAATGGATGCCCACCCCTTAGGGGCCATTTAAACTATCCTCTCTCTCTCTCTCCAGCCTGCACCAATCTCCATGTCTCTCCTCTCTCTCTCTCTATTGCTCTGGTACACGTTCTAATTCGTTGATGAAATTATACCGTTCCCACGTCCGTTCTTTCGTTTTCTCATCTCGCGGATTTGAATTTAAATTGATTTTCTCACGTTCGTACCGCCAGGTCGTTCGCCATCAATACAGGATTTCAGCATAGTCGAACAACTGTCAGTGATCGACAGCTAGGTATTTCAAATCACTTTTCAACTCGTATATTTGTGAATGAAATACTAATTTAGGAAAAATGAAAAATTCATCTTTCAAAGTTCTCAACGAAAATTTACATTAAAAGCGAAAAAATCTATTGAGAATAAGTAAGATTATTAACTTTCAAGCGTCAAGCTTAGAAGATGGGTAATTAAAACTGTCAACAGCTTCTGTAGATGAAAATATTAAAGAGCACCCCTAATTATTAACCACAAATTTGAAATTTTAATAGCGTGCTAGAAAACTATACTTGGTGAGAAGTATATTTTCAGATTATTATACAGGTACCACCTTGGTTCTAAGAACAGACTCATAAATTCCCAATGTGGCATTGCACGTGATACAAAAATCGACGCAACAGTACCGTTGTGCTGCTTGGTGTTGTGAACGTTGAAGGCAACGTAAGGCAACAAAGCTAATTTGCAAGAGGTACGCGATGGCGGCGTCTGTAAGCTTGGTAAATATTTCACGAGATGTCAAGCAGCACCAGGTGCCGGTAACACACGAGAATTCTTTTAGCGGTTTAGCACTGTGAACGTGTCGTGTCGCATACCGTCAAGCCACTCGTACCCACGCGTACACGTGCGCTACATCCATAAGTGTTTGAATACACGACCATTTCTCTGCATGAACACGAAGTAAAACACTTTTAACCTGTACACTAGTATGCATTTTAGAACTTACGCTAGTTTCAAAGGATTTACATGTAGTATCTCCCACGATAGAAATCTAAATAAAAACCGTTAAAGGGGAACGTATGATATTTCAAGTAAGATTTTATAAGTTATATTTTATATACTATTAACTTCACATTAATAGCATTTTACAAGTGTAAATTATATGCTGTTAAATGCATGTTTCTTACTAAACAACATGATTTTCCTTGAAACTACATAGAAAACTAATCGAATATCTTTTGTAAATTATACCAATTTTTTTCCAATGTCCGTTGTATTTTTCCTTAACTAATACCCTTATTTTGTGAATATTTTATGAACAATTATCTAATTATATAGTACAACAAAATGACAGACAACTGTAAATAATATTTTTTTTGTCGAATAAAATTACATGTATCCAAGCATGTTCGAAAAGTGGTGTGTACGTAAAACTTATAATATTCTATAGTTGTCCTGTTTTATCTAAATATGAAGTTCAGAATAAATCACTTTGTTTATATATCTGGTTTCTTTTTCTAGCAATATTTTATAGAGCGGAAAGAAATATTGTACTTTGGTTACAACTTTACGACATCAGTATAATCAATTTAGTGAATCGTTGAAATAGCACAGCGGTATTACAACGTAGACAGCATCTTTAATATAAGAAATTGAAAATGCCGCAAAATAAACATAAATTGTGGAAATATGTAATGCAATGAACTTTGGTGGCGACGGCGGCATTATGGCGCCGGGCGTCGCAATCGAGTGAGTAAGAGTCGTGCGTATATGTAAATTCATGACCCACTTGATAGGAACGTACGGGGGGATAGTGGGGGGTGGTTGTCTAGTTCATTTCTTGAGAAAGTGCCAAGTTGTAGGTCGGTTGCCATATGAGACATACAACACGCACGACAACCGATAAACGGTTACCAGCGAACCCAGCAAGTCTGATCCTGTATGGAGTCAGTACAGTAGCACTGTATGAATTAACAAAATACATACATACACTAACAGGACACTGTATATTTACATATCCATACAGAAAATATTTACTGTTAGTTTCCATAAAGTATTCTCTTGGTCTATATCATTCATAATGTTGACATGAATGCACTGGTCTTACAAAACATGTACATGATCCGTGAATTTGTGTTTCAGTTCATAGTATTCAGAGTGAAATGCTAATCAATCTGTGTCGTAACACCAGAAACCACTTAAGCCTGTCACTGATGTATGTTCCACGACATACGGACCTGTATTGATGCCTTCAGGATCTAAGTTAGTGATAGTAGCAAGGATACTTATTACTGTAAGTGCATACTACACTAGCTTCAGATTACTACAGTACTATGCCTGACGATGCGATACACAGTTCTTCAAGCTTTTATCACTTCCGCAAGCACGAACACGCGCACACTAAGCTCTTGCCTCGATCAGATAATAGTGAAAAAATACTAAAGTACACGAATAGATTACAAATACGAACTAATATATGCATTGAAGATCACTATCGTCGTTTAGCTGTATCGATTGAATTTTTAAATCTATTTACACATAGAGATTTTGTTGTTTTATATTAACATGGTAGAATTGTAGTTTTTTAACAGAAATTCTGTAATTCACAGAATTTTATTATTAAGACTTGCATGGAATTACAGAATTTCTGGTTATGACAACCATTTTCGTATGTACGTAGTGTTAAGGATATACGTTGCCATTGCCAAGGATAATTAACATCAAGATTACATATTCTACAATCGAATTTCCGTTTCTAGTAGTCACATCTGACATTACACCTCACATGACTATTTAGTTGTTAATTGTCATGCTATTTACATTGGAATAAAATTTATTTTTATTGTAGTATAAAAATAGAACTTGACTAAATATTTTCATGTCTTAGTAAAATTATCCGATTATAACGACTAAAATATATTCACATCGCATATAAACATAACTACGTAAATAGCAGCTATAAAAGAACTCGTTTCGATATTAAATTTTCTTTCTAGGAAAAAAAAATGTATCGCCGTTATTTATTTATTTTTAGCCATTGAACTGAAATGTTAAATAATTGACGAAATTTTTCTATTTATCAAATATCAGATGGGACAGACATAACAATTGAAACTTACTCTCATCGCTCTGCGGTGCCGACAGAATGGCGCTGTGCTTCTTCTTGACTTCTTCCACATTGGCCTGAATCTTATCTATCATCTCTCGTATCTCCTCCACCTACAAGACACATCAAATGCACACATAGCAACGAATTTTCATTTTCTCACAATCTATAATTTCATGCTAAGCACACAACATACAAAACGTTCATTTTCACTCAATATATTATATAATTTTGAGATTTTTAAACAGTTTCGTTCAATCTATTAAATCTACAA
>JAGJTL010000032.1:4223463-4238401 GCA_022063505.1 Calosoma granatense
ATATATAATATCACTTTTTTGTTTAATTACTATAACATAATTATGTACAATACATTAGTAATGTTTCTTATATTTCTTTGTTCTATATACTGCGTAATATTCGCATAAAATCGATACATTTCCTTGATACAATTTTTGTAAAACCACAAAATACAATCAGGCACAACAAAAATATCAATTCTCTACTCGTCAGAATTCTTTAAGCATTTGTAAGACCACGTACGAGCTACAAGGAAAATCTCATTTGCATGATACAAAGAGATTCTGCGTGCGATGCAAGAATATAAACGTGCTCTTCATCTGAAATTGTCGGGAAAAATAACTGCCCGAGGAAAAATAGTACACCAAAAATATGGTCACGTTAACAATATATACGAACATATATTCACAATGAATGAATGTATGAATGCATACAAAAAATAAATACAATATAAGACTTTATATAAGCGAAATTAATTATTCAAAAAATATGTATATTCAAGCAAAAATACAGAAACGGAAGTGAGAATAAACAAAAATAATAACGACGGAGGATCATTAAAATACGCAGATGTTACTCAAAATTCCATTCTATCCAGTTTCAAGTGATCTCAGTTTTTTTTTAATTAAAAATTAGAAATATGTACTTACATTCCAGATTTAACCCATTATACTGCAATATTAAATATTTTTTACTCGCTAGTTTTAATTATCATTTCTAATAGCATACCTATCATAAATTACAGAATGAGGCAGAATTACTTGGCTTATTTGTCAAAGTAAATATATATTATTTTTCCAAGAAAATGCTATTATGAAACATACTGGTTAATTAAATTTGTATATATGTATATAAATTATGAAACAAACAAACATTTGAAAAAAATTAAAATCAAACTTTATTTATTATACATTTCATTTCTTTATGAAAATGTGAATGAAGTGTCGTGAATTTTTAAAGCTATTTATGCCAAACTATAAAATTAGAATTCTACTTTGTCAAATATTCTTCTCTGCTATTAATAACCTTGTTTATAGACTTCCTTGAACTTATAATGCAACTTAATCTACCATAAATTTATTTTATTATTCGTCTTTTTTACCTAAATAATTGATATATTTTTTTCTGTCGTTATGTTTATTTAAAGTATAAGTAGTGTAATTTAATTTATAAAAATAAAATAAACTGTTACAGTGACAAGTGATATCGTGTTTATATTTGTGATTTGAGTCATCGGAACCAATATATAATGACATTTGATTTCCACAATAAAATAACGTATCTTGTGATGTATCGTGCGTTGACTAACGCTCTTCGTACGCATTACTGCCAACTGACAGGAACTTATTCATCAAAAAGTAGATAACGTGTGACTTTTTCACCAAACGACAAGGACTTAATGCTACCCGATCCCTTAACCCAATTTTACTACTGACTTCAGTAGTTTATAGGTATATTTTCTTTTATATTCATTCTGAATCCATAAAAAGCTATACGCAGTTAATTAAACCGAACGAATAATGTTGATATAAATGTGAAACAGACCGGGAATACGAATAAAAAGATTAATGGGTATTCTCACACAAAAAAAATCAGTTTGCGCCGGCAAGCATTAGCCACTGCAACCCGCAATACATCCGTGTCAGACTGGTCGCCGTAGAACGTATGTTACTACAAGCTCTATTAATCTCGGTAATTGTAATTTTCTCGACGGTACACCGCGTGCACGTAGTAAAGGAAACAAAAGAACGGAAACCGGGACAAATGTTTAATATGATTGGAACGTTGGCCACCGCACAGAGCCACGGACGTAGATACGAATCAAATTCAATTACTGGACGTTCCGCACAAGTCAATAAAAAATAAAATAAAATAAGGAAAATAATTAGGAACTCTGCAAATTTTCCCCCTTACAAAGTCTTGCCGCTCGGATGTGACCGAGTTTTTTTTGTACGTTGTGTACGCGCACGACATACTAAACAGAAATAATTCATTATAGCAAAGATAAAAACATACGAGTTTTATTAATAAAACGGATACGGGCGGTCGGCACGATATTTTTTTTGCCTTTCGGCTGTTGATTCGTTTTCATTGGTGTTCGCGCGTGTGGAAACAATCTACGATAAAACAAAAGAATGGCGTAAAGTATGACTGTTCGAATAAGACGATAGAAAAGTATGGACGGATATTGAAAATATTGAACTGGAAACGGTATCGCGAACAAAATGTGATCATTCGAAGGTAATAAAAAAGAGAATTTTTATATTGCATTTCGGTCTTCAAATAAATTACTAATGCTGCAAAACTTGAGGAAAATTCAAATATCATGTAAATAACATACACACACACACACACTTTTAGTTGACATTTCCGTTAACATTTGTATTTCATAATTTCCTTCTATTACTAAACTCATATAGATAACATATAATTAAGCGTGAAATTTCAAAATTAACCGCATAGTTAAGTAATAGATAAAAGTGTAATATTATCCTTAAGAAGATAATAATAATATTTTTCCTGAACTTTGAACTTTAACGTAAAAATACATCACTATATTTTTTCTATATAAATATAAATTATTCCCTAGTGAAACCCTAAATATTACTATGTGGGGTTTGCAAAGGTCTGTGGTTCGTTATATTAATGTATCCACATGGAAATTTATGATGTACATGTGTGAGAAACATATCATATTTTGCGAATATGTGACGTACATTACTGGCTTTTGTTTTTCCAATATGTATCATACATATATTTGGCTACATTTTCTGATATAGATTATCTACTAATAATAATTATAAATATTTCTAATATAAATTTACACTACCGTAAGCCATACAACATCTCGGACTCTTTAATAACCAACGTTAACCCAATTTATCAACTGATTAACATACACTCAACTATGAAAATATGTAGATAAGGCAGTAATAACGCTAAGTCTAGGGAATAAAACACATTTACCTTGTGTCATGATTACGGGGAAAAATGAAACATTTTGCTAAAGCATGTATTTTTGTTGTGATTCTGAATATATTTATAGAAGTTCGAAACGATGACCTCATTTCTGCATTTTTAATACGAATGAATGAATCATCAACAAATTTCAAGTGAATGTATTACCTCGGAATGCTGCTTGAGAATAATCAGATGAAATACTCGTGAACATCTGATAAAATAGTAACAAGTATGTACGTGTACACGCTGGTTGTTATCATATGATAACTGGTATCATTTGTAACAGTGTTGCCACGTCCTGTTGCTCTGACAGCTGATTAATGAAGAATGATATTTACATGAATATATAGGAATAAAACAGTACAGAGAATAAGTAATATCGTATAAGATTGATAGGAAAATTGGGTCAGCATATACTCTGCACGGACTGAATATGTCATTCAAATGAATTAATGTAGAACATGATGTCTTCGCTTACACATATGACGTTAATAAACTTTCCGTAAATCTAAAGATAATATTTTACAGATTAACAACATAACTATATAATTTCTGTGTTACCATATATTATATTTTTTTTGTTAAACGTTAAATCATATTAAACTCAGCTGTATACACAAGGTTCAGATATGTCTATAGAAAGGAAGTAAATACACGAATATATTTACTTAAGGTTGGTTGATAATTTAATATTTCATCGTATATAAAAATGAGAACATTTTATAGAATTCTACGACTAAGATTCAATTTCACAGTGTGAAAAAAATATATAAACAGAACTTAAGCCAAAGATAACTTTGAGGAAATGTATCAACATAAATGCTACGCAGTTTATCGAACTAGTATCATAAAGGATTATAAGTGATTCATCATCAACATTTATATTTAGCGTTAATCTATTATGTATCTGAATATAAATATGCACGTATAATAAGGAACCCCTTACTGTAGGAAATCCCTGTCTGCGCCACTGAACACGCTAATCACATGACCTTCTGAAGAATATTCAAAAGATTAGACGGTATTCGCTAAAAACGGTGTCATTACCGTTGACACATATATCATGAATTCACAATGCTGTAAAACTTTATAACAAGGATTTACCATTGCGATAAACAAATATAGATATGAATTTCTAGCAGCAGTAGCAGCAGTAGTATGAAACGTATATAGCTCGCAAAACTGTAAAAACCAACATAAAAGGTAGGGATATGCAAACAAAAGGATAGCGCAAAAATATTAGCCGTCACATAAAAATGAAAATATGAGAATTAGCAAGGGCGCGTGGGCGAACGGAACAGGCAGGTGCCTGTATATATGTATGAATCCTAAGGGTAATCCGATATAAACGTCGAATAAGTCATGAAGATATTTAACTAGAAGCCCACAATTCATTTGAAAATTCATTTTTTCTTTCTAATACACTTACATAACCAGTTATTTTTACAATATTTCATAAAAAAATCATCAATAAGTCAATTTCTTCAATTATAATCTAGTATAGAAGATATTTCTCAAGTATATTTGAAAATGCGTAGACCTGCAATTAATTTTGTCTTTGAAAAACAGCGGAAGTCTTTAATTAAATGGAGAGTAAAATAAACAGTTTTATGGTTTCCAAATCTTATTAAACCGGGATCATTTATTAACAATATTTACATAAAACCAAGAAGTTGTTTACACAAATTGTGAGATAGAGTAAACACTTTTAATTAAAAAAAGTTCATCCAGTTCCATACTAAATCATCTTGAAATTAGATTATGGAGAACTAAATAAAAAAATGTTGTCTACAAGTTGTATGAAACTTGTGAATGGTAAGGGAAAATGCATTATTGTTCCAGAGATGGTAACAGTTGTTTGAATACCAAATTATCTAGCCAGTAAAAACATGGATTTCCGGAATTCGATATTCATAACTTTATAACAGAGTCATGACTAGCAAAACATCAAACAAAACACAACTGCAATGTTTCATCGAATACATTTACCTATGTACAAATTATACCATTTAGTTTTCAACAGGAAACAAAATACTCACACGTTAAATAAAAAAAACTGTTTTCACTAGATACGATTAGAAATGACAAATACGAATAATGATACGCAAATAGTTGTGATAAACAATGGGCGGTTTGCGGGGTGATTTTCACAAATGGGAAACCATTATCTCCATCATTTGATTCCACATAATTAGAGCGAACAGTTGTAGTATTTTTTGCTTATCGCGTCAACGAGAACATTTCTACTGAACTGAATCACATAATCTCGCGTAACAAACACTGTGACGCACAGATAATAGGATACAAAGTAACAAATAAACACTATCCTCATCGTCCATTTTTAGAATACGGAAAGTTGAGTGTCCGTATTTGGAAATATGAAGAGGATGTTGTTCATTATCTAATGATTTATTTTCATATATTCCATGATGCATTAATAAACGGACTAGAAAAATTTAAATTCAAGTTAGAATCTATCAGAAATATTTTACACTGAAGTGTGTGTGTGCATACTTTCTGACTGGTAAATAAAAGTTCTTCGACAATTTAGCACGAATCGGCAATAAATTACTAATTCTAATCGGTAATCCAGAGGTTTGGTAAGTGGTGAACCACTTGAAACGAGATTGAATTTTTCAAGAGCATCAATTGAAAGACTCTGGTAGTAGGTCTTACGTATACCGGCTTGCGGTTTGCCAATCAAAACGTCACATCTTGACGAGATGAGATATAACATTGAAGAGCATCACCTAGACTTATATCTCGCGCTTAGCGTTCCCCCCCCCTCGGAGCCCCGCAATAACGAAGGTTCATATTATATGGTGACTCCCGAGATGTATTTATAAACGGACGCGGCGGCGCGGCATGTCATCGGTCGATTACGTAACAATACATGTGATGTACCACCTGTAAATGCCGTCAGGAACACAGGCAAATCATTTCACTCAAACACATACATGCAGATATACTTGTATCTCAGTATATATGTACATCCGTACTGACACACATTCCATTCTCTTTTCCCTCGCACACTAACATACAGACAGGTTTACACTCAATGACACATATACACATACAGCTCTTAGATATTACAGGTAGGCATAGAATACCGTCAGTATGTTAATTAAACGAACCTCCGCAAAGAACGCATCCATGAAGCCATCTCGGCCCTCAACATTGACGGAGACGTCGTCTGGTCCAACATCATCATCGTCGCTCTGCGCCTGCAAGCATAAGACACCTAGTGATCAACATCACGGGTCGAATATAATTTTCACACCACGACAAATCGGGGCGTGTCAATTTATATATCATTTTACCTAATTAACGTCCAATTATCCATTAACCAATGCCATTTTTTATTTATCCAATTTGAACCGGCAGCTACAATACCACACTGACTTCCTATATATTTACCGTTATCTCGTCATGACAAGGCTCGTATAACTTACTGGTCAAAGCATATCTCAACAACTAATTCAGTAACATTATGTTCTATATGATTCATCAAGTTGTTATAATTTGAAATCTTCGGATAAAAATAATTGCCATGTCAAAGTGTAATTTTCGCAAAAATCTATACGTATTAGGCATAAAAATTAAGCGGATAATTGACAGCGGGACCCAATGCGGCAATGAATAATTTATTTCAGTCTTTGAACACACATGCCCGCCACAATTAGAGTCAATTTTCGTGCAAAAACCAGAAGTAAATATTGAACTGTGTAAAGTTGGTTTAACCTATAGCTGAGAAAATGTCTGTGACAGCATACGAAACAGTAAATAAATTTTATGTTTCGTTACACTCAGTATGGTGGATATCATTATTTGGTATTTAACAGGCAAAAACACTTGTATTGTTTAAAACAATCATATATTACAAGCATTTGTTTAAAACAAGATTATGGAAAACTGATGGTAGGTGCCTGTCAGAGAGCTGCGATTACACAGTGCAACATGTTTGAAAAATTAAAACAAGTGCCGAATAAAGTCAACTTACCGCTACGAGGGCCGCCAATCTGTCCTTCGTCATCTTCTATCAACTCGGATAGTCACACACTGTGAATACGTCTAATTTTATATAAAAATCCCATTCAAAAACGTTTCACGTGAAATCACTACACCTAAGAACATACACGAGCGGCTGTCACGAAATCGATACGTTAAAGTTGGCTCTGCAGTGCTGCAGGCGAACTAGTGCGCCTGCTCCATGACGTCATCCAAACAGTGTGACGTATGTGATTATTTTATTTTAAATAATAATTAATTTTGAGTAAACTAGTGAGTTTTGACAGAAGAAATACGTAATTTTGAACTTTTTTAATTTCAAATAATTTTTTTAGTAATTTATTATTTCATGTTTCCTAAATTTGAATTTCGGTTAAAGTCGTTACTTCATCGTCCAGTCGTAAGCTGCCTTTGGTATTAGAGACGCCATTGTGAACCGTAACGACTTCGCTGCTAGGTGAGTGAAATCGTTCATTTTCACATCCATCGCTGGATACAACTTGATTTTATTTACGTGGATCAGTTCTTGTGATTTGCCTTTGGCGGGAGTGATAATATTTTTGGGTAATATTGCATAGTAACATTTATAAATATTATCGAAATCGGTATTGAAATATCAAAATCCTATGAGACGTTTCCAAAGCGCCATTCTATCTTAAAAATTAAATTGTGTAGAAACGTGTTGCCTGTTGATCTTTTAACTGAACAATTGTATATCGCAGTTATAAACGAAATATTCGTATACAGTATTCGGGGTAAATTTGGTGAATTAAATAGTTTAAGTGACATGTGTCTGAACGTGTAACGGCTTTTCTTGTCTGACCTTCAAATAATTATCTTTCCAGAAACAACACAAAAACTACATAAAAATGGCTCAAGAACCCGATATGCCCACCTTCAAGTGTGTCCTTGTTGGTGATGGTGGTACTGGCAAAACTACATTTGTCAAACGACATTTAACCGGTGAGTTCGAGAAGAAGTATGTAGCTACGCTTGGTGTAGAAGTACATCCCCTGGTATTCCACACAAATCGTGGCCCCATCAGATTCAACGTCTGGGACACCGCTGGCCAGGAGAAGTTCGGTGGTTTGCGTGATGGTTATTACATCCAGGGACAATGTGCCATAATCATGTTCGACGTTACATCTAGAGTTACGTATAAAAACGTACCAAACTGGCACAGAGATCTTGTCAGAGTATGTGAAAACGTTCCAATCGTGTTGTGCGGTAACAAAGTCGATATTAAAGACAGAAAAGTCAAAGCGAAGAGCATCGTATTCCACAGAAAGAAGAACTTGCAGGTTAGTTGAAACTACTGATGATAATAATATGCGCATGTATTGTACAGGTAACTTGTGTATTCACAATCATATCTCCTCTCTTCATTATATAGTATTATGACATCTCCGCTAAATCCAACTACAACTTCGAGAAACCGTTCTTGTGGCTGGCCCGTAAGTTGATCGGTGACCCGAACTTGGAGTTCGTAGCTATGCCAGCGCTGGTGCCCCCAGAAGTTACCATGGACCCACAATGGCAACAACAGATCGAGAAGGATCTCAAGGAAGCACAAGAAACTGCCTTGCCCGAGGATGATGAAGACTTGTAATAGGCGTCTGCATTTGAAGAAGTGTTTCATGATATCCATTCAGATAATACAAGACTAATAATTAATTGATAATTTTAGAAAAACGAAAATGCGCAGATGATTTATTGTTATACTTTAGTTGAATTCCAGTTTTTTAATCAAGTGAATCCTAGTAATAACTATTTATTTATAACACATGCAAATCCAGTTATATATATATGTAATGTAATTATGTCTGTTACTGTACGATCAAAATTAGTGTGCGTGTATGGTTAAAAGGAGCCGGTTGCTTGATGTCTACTAACTTAGGTCATCGTGTGAGGACTGTTACTATTTTTATAAGATACTGAATATCATCTTGTTGATAGCGCTTTATATTCCTACCAGCCATTTTGCGTTTTGTAATAAATTGAATGAGCGATAATAAATACGATGATAAATTCTTGTTTATCGTTACCTGAAGGAATGATTTATAATTTCACAAACCATTTTCAATAAAGACTTCAGTTTTAATAACTTATGGCCTTATAATTTTCATACTTTCCTTATATTCTTCAACTTTTACAATAATGCTAAGAGTACCAGCAAGATAATTTCATTCGCATCTGGTATTAAAAATATATTAGGGCCACTGATCTAGTTTTACTGAACTGATTGCTTCAACATGCCAGTGTATCAGTAACACCAAACACATTTATTACAAATCAAAAATAATAATTACAATTAAAAAAAAAGTATATATTAAAAAGAATTGTACAACTTATTACAATGTGAGACCTAGAATACGACATAAACAAAATAGGAGTTAACTGGTATTATTGAATTATTGTTTGGTTTTGGATTCACGCGCTTTCTTGCCTTCAGTAAGAGCAAGTCGCTCACTTTCAGACAGAGGTTTCAATATCTTAGTGACAACTCCAGTACCAAGGGTGATATGACCATCACGAAGCGTGAATCTCTGCCCTTGTTCCAAGACCATAGGTCTGAGTAATTTCAACACCAACTTAGCATCTTCACCGGGCATAACCATCTCCTTACCGGGAATAGTGACCTGTGCAGCGCAATCCCATGTTCTAGAGAACATCTGCATTTGGAAGAAAGATGTGAAGGGTTTGTGTCTGCCACCCTCATCTTTACTTAAGATGTACACTTGAGCTTCAACCTGATCGTGCCCCTTGACAGTACCCGGTTTGCACATCACCATACCACGCTTGATGTCATCCCGCTTCACTCCTCTAACCAACGCTCCAAGCTGATCTCCAGCCTGAGCCTCCTCCAGAATCTGGTGGAACATTTCAACACCGGTTACTGTACTCTTCAATACTTTGTTGTAACCAATAAACTCGCACTCAGCACCCTTCTTCAATACGCCACGCTCCAATCGTCCTGTAACGACAGTACCACGTCCAGGAATGGAATATACATTTTCAACAGGCAACAAAAATGGTTTGTCCAATTCACGAGCAGGTGTGGGAATGTTCTTGTCAACTTCAGCTAACAGATTCATAATTGCATCAGCACCAATCTCGGGATTCTTGCCTTCAAGTGCACAAAGAGCAGAACCTGCAATGACTGGAACATTGTCACCATCGTAACCCATTTCCGTTAACAGTTCACGGATCTCCATTTCCACAAGATCCACCATCTCTTTGTCGGCCGCATCTACTTTGTTGATAAATACTACTATGTGATTTATGCCAATCTGTTTGGCTAAGAGCAAATGTTCTCTGGTTTGGGGCATAGCTCCATCTGTTGCAGCAACTACTAAGATTGCGCCGTCCATTTGGGCTGTTCCTGTTATCATGTTCTGTATACAAAGTAAAGAACAAGTTTATATATTAGTTAATATTTTCATCGATATATATATTTTACGGAAAAATATTGTTTAATAAGAAAAATATTTACTGTAAACCTACGCACCTTAATGTAATCAGCATGGCCAGGGCAGTCCGTATGTCCATAATGCCTATTTTCTGTTTGATATTCGATGTGGGCAACGTTAATAGTAATTCCTCTGGCTTTTTCTTCGGGAGCATTGTCAATTTCAGCATAGCCTTTAGCTGATGCCAGTTGCTTGTCAGCCAACACTTTTGTTATAGCTGCAGTCAGTGTAGTTTTACCGTGATCTACGTGACCAATTGTTCCTACATTACAGTGGGGCTTTACTCTTTGAAAAACTTTTTTCTCTGTTGCATAGAATCGCTGTGAAACAGTTGGGATGACACATTGAATAACTCGGCCTCTATTATGAAATTTCGCAATTTCAAAATTAAACAATACTTGTTTCAATGTTCTTCGCAAAGCTGCAAACAAGACAGAACTGTTGTTACATCTTGTTAATTTCAAATACACATCTCCTAACAATTCATAAATTGTGAATAGTTATATAACTGTAGTATATAGTAATTTTCTTAATTTACAACAAAAATGTGTAAAATTAGATATTACTTTGGTCTAACCTAACAAATAAAAAACATAAAACTAGAGAAATACCTGGTGCCAAGACACGTGCAGTAATAATTGTAGCCATGCTGACTCTATAGCTTTGCTTTTTATTAATTAGGAAAAGTATTTTTTACTTTATTTCTGATTTTCCGGCTTTTATTACATGTGATATACCTTCTACGATATTCTACCTTTAGCCGCAGTTGGCCTCAGTAGATACTAGTAGATAAAATAACTGGCGCTCTGCACTTGGTTATGCAAGTGAACAAAATGGCGGCAGTAGTCGTCCGATATTTGAATTTTCATTTTAATACGGTTTACAATATAGTAATTACTTCAGAATATTTCCAATTATATTAATTGAATTGAATCACTAAATCGGTTTTTCAATTATACCTAGAAAATAATGAATGATCTGAGATATACGACATCTAATGTGAGTAAACTAATTTAGTGTCGTTCGGTTGTAAGTTCGGTGCCTGTAAAATGTGTATATGCGCTACGCATGTCTCATAAATGAAGCGGGACATTTTACTATTTTATAATAGTTAATTTGTTAATCACACGAACAAAACAAAAAAAACCTATTATAAACCTGACATATTTATTCATATTACATAATTTATTTAAATTAATTCATGTAATATAATGATTTTGTACATTTTTAATGAAGTAGATGTAAATATATGCACAAATTATATTTTCAATATGAGAATACATCGATATTTGTGTGTATTAATTAATAATTATAATGAGAAAATTTACATACAGAGTGAAAGATTTACATTGTAGTGCAGTGTTCATTTGTTGCAATCTTTTGAGTGTAATTATTTAATTACATACATAGATTCTTATGCATATATTACATGTAAAGTGCATGCACTATGGGTACACAGGGTAACAAACGTACACCAGATAGAATGAAACCCGGAAGCAGACATTATATTAAGACGCTTCGCGTCAAAGAACAATGCGTAATCACTGTACATTCCCATAGTTAACTTGCACACAAATATCTACGAGTAACAATTAAATAATAAGTCATAGACGTAGAATTATCTGTCAAAGTGAAAACTTGCAATTAGAATTAATTGGGTATTAGCGACTGTATGAATTTCATATAGTCAATATAGGAAGAAAGAAAGAAATGAAACAGACACCATATTTGTGTGAGGTTTATATTTTATAAAGAAAATAATAATAATAATAATAATTTGTCAAATACTATGATTTGTTGTTTTATACTTTGCCTTCATTCATAAAAAAGTTGCATAGTGATTCATAAGTAAGGTGAGGAATAAATTATGAACAGTACTTTACTCTTTGAATATAATGACCTCTTTGTTTGACGTTTCTGGACAATACAATACACTAACCAGTAGCAGAATATTAATTAGAGATGTAGAGAAAAAAATGTAAAAATTGATAGTTTTGACAAATTGTGTTATATTTATTTAAAAATCTATGTCAATGAAACCATTATGTGGAGTTCGACAATATCATTTGATGTGAGAATTCCAGTTTCCCATGACAATTAAAAAATTCTGCACGTCTTCAGAATCCTCCGTAATTCGACAATACAAAATCATGCCGCTGAGCGCACTTTAGCAGAATGCTATATGTAACGTGTCGTTTGTTAATTGACAGTCCACTCAACAGTGTCGTCGCCGGTCTAACTGTAGTTCTGGTTCTTCAGCGAACGTTATTGGGGTACAAAGAGGCCGTCCCTCTGGATGGCTCTTGCAGTCCGCGACGCGCATCGCTACCAGCGGGATCTCACGTATCACGTATGAATATTAGCTAGCTTCTGTGTGCGCGACCAGTGAATGCGAACAACTAACTATATAACATCAACAAACGTTAAACGCGCACCAACCTGTATTCACACGAGTCATATACACGAGTTTAACAACTGAAATCTAGTGTGGCGACCATGAATCTAAATATATTATTATTCTTTACTTTTCTGGTAAGTACAACAATATTTTCAATATACACTGGGAAAAATATAACGAGTTACATAATATATGCTTTAACTCTTTCTGTCAAAATAAATATATATTATTCATTGTATGGTTATATTTTGTTATTTATTTATAAAATACAACCGCTTGAATCATTTTAATTCTAAAATAAGTTAATTTATCAACGCACGTCAAATAAAAAATAGTACAGGGTACAGTGAACAGATATACGATAATTAATGATTTCGTTATGAAAGCGGACGCTTGTCAAGAGTTTAGAGTTTAGACAATATCTTTCTGTTATTGTTGTTGACTTGTGATGGTGCTGATTTGATATTAACGTTGCCGCGCTTTTGTCGTAAGTCGTGCGTCACGTATCGAGTGCACACTGCACTGAGTACACACTCAGAATCTCTGATCGATTTTTCCTGATAAAAGGGTGCAATCACATGGAAAAAGTCGTGCTCTGTGCGAGATCAACACGAACGCAGCCAAGTGCTTTGCGATATCGATCGCGTAGATGCAGCTAGACGCGTGGTGCTTCGAATCTCAGCATGATAACCAGGACCGAATTATGCATTTATATCACCATTTGTATTATGTAATACAAATAGCAATGCTATAACGATATTTCATTCCTTTTTTATTATCTTTACATATTAGTATAACATTTGCCGAAATAATTATTTTATGAGTTACTATAAATGTTATATGCAGAAGAACTTGTAAATTGTTAAACATGTTTAAATTATTCGATCCTAACTGTAAAAAATAATAATTTTGAAACATGACCATAATAAATCATGTCACTAGTGACATCATCGTATTAAATCTGTTGTTGACTATTATAAATTGATAGAATCCGGCTCTGTGCTCTTCCTTTAGACGTGCTTATAATGACAGTATATGTGTTGATCGGGTGCAGCTTAGTGCGTCTGATGGTGGATGTGCATCATTTAATTTCGTGCATCCTGCACGAGTACACCGAGATGTGATACTCTCTAATCTTGTTTATTCAATGCGCCATGGGAAAACTTATGAGTTAGGATGACTCTACACGGTCATTTAACTCGTTCGCGTGTGCTTTATAATCACAGATGCACGAATCTGATTTCATACCCGGAACTGCACTGCTACACCCCACCCCTACGCCCATGGGCACCGGATACTGACACCTCACTTGTAACTGGACACAGGATTTATAGCCAATAATCATTGTTTGTAATGGAAATTGTTGCCCAACTAACAATTCACCAATCATGTGAAATTATTGCCTATGAAACCCTGCTACAGGGTTTGTAGCTCATTCTCACTACTGTAAGAGAAACGATACAATAGCTCTAAAGTATTTATAACAATAACATCTTCCAAACAAACAAAAAATCTATTCAGAAATTCCAGACAGAGTTCTTGTATCACGAAACTTTCCTCTCGCTGCTATGTGAATTTTTGTTTCCAAAAAATACTGATGTTTTTCACAACGTTCACAAGTCCGTAACTTAACTCGTGACATCTAGTATAATACGCATTCTGGTAATAATTCATTTGATATAAGCTCGAAATATAATGATTTATTGTACCGCAAAATAATCTGATAATGCAAGTCTGCATTAATATGTAAAGCAGAATGTTAATCTGATAACTGTTCAGGAACTTTGAGGGGAGAGTGTACGTTGAGTTGTCTAATACTACCCCAGAACTGTACATTGCAGCCGATCCAATTAATGTGAAGCAAGTAAAGTAGAAAATCATCTTAGGATTAAAGTAATTTCCTCTGGGATCTCTATCAGCGATCACAGATAATTTCAAAGTAAATTTGATTCCATCATCATCGATAAACACTTAAAATTCCAATCGTGATTTTTTGTCGATAATGGTGAAAATAAAATTTCGCATTATATTGTAAATATTTCATTATTTAGGTGACAGTAAAAATAAATAATTTTATACAATTAATAAAAGTTGTATAAATTTTTGTTGAAAAAGTAATAC
>JAGJTL010000032.1:4238688-4248725 GCA_022063505.1 Calosoma granatense
TTAGAAAGGAAGTAAATAAATAATTATTTTACACAATCTAAAAAATTGCGAAATAATTAAAACACCTTATTCAATATTATATTCTGTGTACATTTTCAAGACACGTCGTAATGTCAATGTAACTAAAAAAACTACTTCTATAATCACATAATTTATGTTAAAAACGTTTTATGTTCATAATACGTTTACACTGAATTTCTGCAAAAATGCAATTATAAGCAGAGCAAGTTTCGTTGGCAGTCACGGCTTGCATTTATGCAAATAGCTGTTCCACTTGATGCATTCATACACGCATATATAATTCGCAAACATACTATGGTATGGTATGGTTCATGCTAACGTCTGTTTTGCATGTGTGTTGTAAAAAGTAAACTCCATAAAGAACAATAACTGTGCTAATCAATTAAGTTCATGCAGCTTTCTGGTGCATTTAATGACAAGGAAGGTCGTCTGCATTCGCAATGGTACGTCTACGACATTGCAATTATCCTTCCGCTGTGATTTTACCATTATCCATCTGCATACATCTACTCGCATGCACTCCGCTGCACTTCATCAGTGAATGGGGCGTGAACGCGTGCGTGCGAATACTGCTAATTGCTTACTACGCTTGTAATATTCACGCACGTAAACTTCACGGAAAAATAATTACGTAGCTTCCATGCACTTCCTTTGATTCGAACTGTGCCCATTTTCATAACAATTTAATATTGATAAATGAATACTAATGACCGAACTGCATGTATTGTTTTCTAACAAACAAAAAATAACCTTTACTTAGAGAATTCAACGGCCGGTCAAACGCGACGCCGTCAGCCATATCTGAGAAACGTGAGGTGCACTTGATATTTTGGAATGTTTGAGATTTCACTTTCGATAATTACACCATCTGGCTGTTGATGTTACCGTTGTGATTGTTGAACAACTCTCGATGATGCTCTTCACGCAGCACCGGTGACTGCTCTGACGCAATCTCTAAATCTCAACGGGGCGTAGATTCAAATATTTGCGACGCTTAACAGTTTGCTGACGATAGTTCAATATTTATGTAGTAACGGGACTTGTGTCAGTGTAGCACGGTCTTTACAGCAAATGTCCAACATGGTCCAACATCTGCAGGCATTTTTCAAAATAACTTATTGAAAAAACTTAAATATATATGTTTAACTTGGTAAATTTTTTGCGCATATTTTATGTAAATATTCTGTAAATTTTTAAAAACAAAACTTCCTTAAATACTAGTTATGCGGCATGCACGAAATATGTAAAATTTAATTAACATCTATACACTTGACTTGTGAATTGGTTATTCTTATGTAAATGTACGGTAAACAGACAAGTCTTAGCATGAAACTACCCCAGAAATATATGAGCTAAAGAGAATTTCGTAATCATATCTAATGTCAGTAAAATTACTTGTGCGTATATTAAAATATGGGTACAAAGAATACAAAAGAAAAAAATTACGGTATGTGATTAAAGTAAAGCGACCGTTGACACGAAGACCATATTTGACTTTACAGTTAAACAAAAATATTCAAATTGTGCAGGTTGAAACCGCATGAATAATACGTGCAATGGGCCGGGCAAAACAGTTTCTGGCATGAACTTTCGAGGTCGTACCGTGTCTGGACACTAGTTTAGACGTGCTCGATGGTAAAATTCACACGAGCCGAAACATCACGTCACTTATGCGTATAATATAAAAAACCACACCCTTATACTCACTAGTATTCAATATTCTATTAGAGTTTTAAAAAACGCTATACGATTTTGCACAGAATTTCAAAATGAAATTGCTGTTAATAGTTATTTATAAAAACAATTAAATAAGCATGTCTCCTGGCAAGTACTGTTATAAAATATATACAACTTCTAGATGTCAACATTTTTCGTATAAGGACTGGTTCCTAGCGTAGGAAGTAATCAAGTTTCTATCAAGTTTTTTTGCCAACATTCTAGCTATTTTGCTATCAAAATGATTAGAGTAATGTTCACTTTCTTATATGTAGTTATTTTAATAAATTTTAATGAATAGTCATCGAAAATGTTATGATTTTAATCCATACATTTTATGAAAACGTCGTTTATGCTCAAGCAATATCGGTCAATCTTAATATTTATAAATTATAATCACTTGTATCCTAACATATGCTACATGGTATTTATATTTTTTCCATCGTTACCAGATTTGCATTGAAGCTAACGGTCAGAACAATTATTATTTGTTAGATAACGGAAATTTACTCTTCAATATATGTGTTTACATCGAATAAATAAAAAAACCGGAGGTTAAGAATTGTTACTTACACATTTCCAGGACATACTTACATATGTAAATGTGTATAATAATAGTGAACTGGTAATAACAGTTTGTCTTAACTGAAATCTCATAACGCCAGTGGCATATTTACCTGAGTTCATAACGCACAATGAATTGACCTGATGACACAACATATGTCATTTTTAACATTGCTAACAGCAATGAGAAACAACCGTTGTTAAAGACAAGTTTATGCTGACATTGACAACTTGTATATATTTTTCAAATACCTACGATGTAAGTGAATTTTAATTATTTCAGTTAAAATTAACTGTACATTTTATGCGTACATGTCTTAAAACTGTTGTCATGTTGAATTTAGAAAATGCCATGGGAAGCTTTCAAACTTAAAATATTAGCTGAGATTTATATAAAATTGTGTATACTGTAATTTAGGTATATTTTCATTCATTTTACGAAATCAAAGCAAATGCATCACGCTATACCATATTTAACTGGAACGAATCGCCTCCACCGAAAAACCACTAACGATTATCCTGCACAAATGAACCACATCTAGATCAAAGCCACCACTTTTCATGCTGATCGAAAATATCAAACGTTTGTTAATATCTGATGAAAATGTATTATTTTCTAAATTACTACCGACTCCTAAATGCATATTTAATTGGCTTTATATTTTTAAGATAAACATCTGTAATCTTCTTCAGATCAAGGTGTAAATATATATTCTTCACGGGCATATATGCGTGCTTTATGGATTTTGTTGGTCAGACACGTAGAGTTTTCTACCTGCCTGTACATGTTTGGTCGGTTCCCGTATATTCTGTACAGTATTTCCGACACGTCGCGAACTGAATGGCACTGAAAGCGTTACGCAATAAATTACTGCATGTGACTGCGTGTGACTGGCATGAAATAAGCACTGTACTCCCCCACGGGAACATAGAAGACCTCGTAACCTTGAACCTGATTTGCTTGAGCCGGGTCACCATCATCAACAACACAATGCAATTCATCAGCCTGAAGAAACTAGTATTCGCGCGTGCGAACCTAACGAAATAATTGCAAACTGTCTTTCGCTTCGCGAGGAAAATGTGTCATCCTGAGGTTATTTCATAAGTTTATGTATACACATTATAATTAGTTATCATTGTAATAGAAGGTACGCATTATTTCTGTAACGGATTTAATGTTGTGCCACTACGTTATTTTAAGAATAATAATGTTATACTTTCATTGAAGGACTTGCGAAAAATGAATTATTGTATTATAAAATGGTGACGCTTCATTACATGAATTATTCTTATATAGAATAAACGTATTTGAGTTTTGTAATCTCATCTCGCAGAGTTTGATCTAGCAACAGATAGAATCGTCAGATATGCATAAGGCAAAATAGTAAGACAGTTGTCGAGGTATGCATCTTCCATGTGTTTAAAAATACTATTTCCCCGTTGCGCAAATGATGAAATGCAATAAAAACGGTGCGTATACGTTACGCATCGACCCAGAAAATCAGAACGACAAAAATGCCATTTCCCGTTCTTCGGTATCCAGACCTGCCAGACGACTAGCCGACGCGTTTTTGTCATTGTGAATGTCAAGCAAGCTGTTGTCATCCCGTCCTAGTCGTACACAACCAGCTTTAGCAGGCATTTAATGCCGTGGAATTCGTAAAAGAATAATGTGTGCTAACAGTAACTGGTTTGTGTCATTGTTATTTTCCTACAATGTAGAGTTATGTACGCACTTATATCAGATAAAAAGTATTATTTCCATGAATGATGCGCAATTAAAGTTCTTGAACTCTTTTATTTTAACGAACAGTACGTCTAGTGTCATTGTTGCAAATACAGAGAAGAATAATGACTGTATACTATTTTAATTTTTCAATGTTCGTATTCTAAATGCAGTTATGCAAACAGAAGTATGCGTTACTATAATATAATTAATAATACCTGGTGTTTCATATGACAAATGAGAAAACGGTAACTTTATATTCTCCTATAAGTTATCTAAGTTATACTAAGGTGTTTCAAATGTTTTGTTTTCATAATCTGTTTCTTCCTCATACATATTTCTATTTAACTTCAATGAGAAACATTCATGGAAATTTAAATATATTTTCTTTGTAAAATGTAAAGAAATTTATGAAAGAATTACACAATATTTATAATTTATATATTGTATGTTTGCAGTGTGCAAGTCGATGGGACATTACATACACGGAGGAGACGACACCGTTACAGGTGGGTTCGCCGTGTGACACCGACAGAGAGTGTTCAGATCACGTGGGTGGCACCTGGTGCCATCGAGGATCATGTGCCTGTAAGCCCTTCTACGCAGAATATAATTCAACGTCATGTCTTCAATGTAAGTAGTAAAACATTACCGTGAAACATCTAAAGTACTATTTGGATTCAATCTAAATTTGCTTTCGTTGTTTGTTCTTAAAATAATATTCTTGTATGCGAAGCACGTTCCTTTCTTAACTCTATATACATAGTATTTCTATTTTTATGTCTAAGAGTAAAGTGGAACTTGTGTGTGTGTGTACATGTCTGTGATGTAATGTATTATTTGTTTTCTTTGTAGCTACTCTGCTAGGCTACGACTGTGTACTAGACGAGCAGTGTTCAATGAAAGTGGCAAAAAGTCAATGTCTGGGCGGCGTGTGCCGGTGTACGGAAGGTTATCTACAGTTCAGGAAGCACACGTGCCTTGGACGTAAGTACTCAACTACTTAACCCTTCAACAGCGAGCGAGTTTCTTGTACGTTCAATATTTATGAGAGCCATTACGAGAGTGATGAAATTTATGCAAATATAGCGGTAAACGTATACTTGTAGCGCTGGAAAAATATTACTCTTAGGTTATTAAAAAGTTTTAAACTTGTAAAAAGAAAAAAAGTTTACAGGAAATTCCATCCATACTATACAATGAAACAATGGAATAACAATGTCTATCTCTCCGTCGATATCATAGTAGAAGGAAACATATATTCCGTTCTAGTCCCTGCAGGAATATTTGCGAGTAGTATAATTGCGTAGATAATAAGTAGCAGTTGTCGTAGAAAGGGTGTGCCATTGGCAACAGTACTTACCCACGTATCTACGCCACTGTTCACACATAAACATACAAACTAACATACGGCACACAGTGCAGAGGTTGTTGTCCCCAAGTAACGTACGCACGTACTCGAACTTCGTGCCGCTCCTTGTAACATATTTATGTTATGCGTAGAGTCATATTTTAGTGTGACTATTATATAGTATGTACTGTCACTTTTCAATTGACAGATTTACACCAAAGGTGTGTAGTTATAACAGGTTAACAAGATCTAGTAGTACATGTATTATTATCACCAGTACTGCGCGGAGTATATTATAGAGATCCATGGAATTATTCTCATATATTTTAAATTCACAAGATGAAATGAATAAAGTAAATTACTTTTAGACATGCCAAACACAAATTAAATTACCACGTTGCATCAGCTATATTGTATTCTGTTCTCAGAATAAAATTAATTACAAGAAGATTTTTATAGATTTTTCTTTAATCTACTTTTTATAAACTGAACACGAATCTAAACCAACTGATCAATTTCAAACAAAGAAATGAATTGAAAATAGAAAGAGAATCCAATATCCATTATATTTCTCTTTGTAGGACGAGTAAATTGCTTCAGTACACTTACGTCATGTTCAAATAGATCGATTGTTCACCAAGCGAAACTGATCGTCCGTCACAAAATAATTTACACTTGCGTGCCTTTAGACCGGTTTAGAACATGTATGGAATCCTAGCAGGTTGTTCTTATTAATGATATTATATTTTTAATACCGAATATAAATCACATTTCAGTTGTAATTCTCTAATTGGTTTATATTTCTTTCTTTTTTTCAGCAGACATAACAAATTATCATGACTTGTAATAAAAATATACGATATGTGATAAAACATTTACGTGCTGTAGATTAGATGTCCTTTTCTAATTAACGTTCGTTTATTATCACGCTTATTAAATTTTATTGTACAATTACATACCATTACAATGTTAGCCATATCTTCCAGCATCTAATAAAACAAATTAATTTGCCACAGTCATGTTTGTATTTTTTTTTTTTGGCTTTATATTATTTTTATCTTATGTACTAAATCAAGCTTAAGGCAAATAATATAGCAAGCATATATTTATTCGCTTCTCTTTGTAAAATTATATTTATGGAGATAAACAATATCTTTCTATATACATAAATCGATTTATGTACATAACTATTGTAGTTTCAACTATTAATTCATTAAAATGATTATTTAACATAAATAATTCTCTAATATTCATTAAAATACTGTTGGGATATTTAAATATTTGTATATATATTAATTATATGCATATTTGCATTAATTATATGGTAATGTGGTAATGAGTATAAATGTGCATATTTGCAGAACCATAGAAATAAACAGGAGTAAATTCGAATGTCTTTGACAATATATTACATATTCAGAATACATTGTTGGTACTATTAAGTGTTCAATAAAAAATAGCCACAAATAAGAACATAAAATCTGAATAACTCAGATTTATATTTAATGTTTGACATTAATTATGTTTGCACAGCGGCACGTCCTGGTGACGTATGCTACAGTAATGCTCACTGCCGTCTTTGGGAGTCTAGCAGTCATTGCGATTTCCTGATACCAAACCTGTTCGGGAGATGCCAGTGTAACACCCCGTTACGTCAGGTGGGCGACAAGTGCACCAGGAATGAACCTACAACGATGCCGCCCACATTACCAGTTGCCGTGCCACTTTCAGACAACAACGAAATCAACTCCATAGTCGAGGACGTGGTACCACATGTCCTGGTTCGTACTACACAGCTGCCACTCACGATGGCACCTACCACTGCAGCACCTAGTCATGAAGGAGTGACAACTATGTCCACATTGTCAACAAGAACTACCGCCATGGAGGACGCTCTGTCACCTGTTACACCAGAAATAACAACACTAGGTAATTCAGTCTGCACCGATACAACAAAAGAATATAAACATAGTTATTCAGAATATTTCTAACTTAAAAATTACGCTACTAGTCTCTCTTATCGTGCTTTTGTTTTGGAAATAATACCCATTACGTTTAGAAAACAGCGAGCTCTCGTACTTTCGATGAAATCGGCAGTTAAAGTAATGTTGAAATGCGGGTATAACGGTAGTTCATAACGCGATTTAACAATGCTAATGTCTTATGTTATCACTGGTCACATTTTATTGCACGGTTATAAAGTTTATCTAAAACATTGTACGCGCGTTTTGTATACATGAATATGTACAAACGATAGCCGTAAAATAATGTACAGGTTGGAAACAGAGACGTTTGGTCAGGTTTATTGTTAGATCAACAGTTGTTTCTAAGAAGTGTAGAATGGTGAGGCCACACACATATATTCATACTGGCACAGCCATGTGAAAAGGAAACCTAAGAGACCTCTCTATACATATTTATATATATACATATCCTGTGAGTTTCTCGGAAGTCCGAGTTTGCCAAAGTACAACATTAAAAATAATTCTGTAATTTCTTGTTTACACTTAAAATAATGGTAGAAATAATATATCAAAGATCCGTAAACTATTCAAGCAGCAAATCTACTACACGTTTGCCGTTAAGATTTATGTATGTAACACATATTTATTTACTTGCAGCGCCGATCAGGATGCGTGTTGATAAAGGTGAAGGTGTTGTGAGTCTGAGTCTGGTGTGCACGAGTGACCACCAGTGCCAGAGCGCTGACCCGAACTCTAGGTGTGTACAGGGAATGTGTGATTGCGCGTACATGGACAACAACACCACAGCATCATGTTCTGCAAGAAACACGGGATGCGTACCCGGTACATTCCAGGTAGAGAATATACATTTTAATTCAAACAAACTTACTTGAAGTTACATGTTCTTGGTATAAAAATTAAGGCTTCAACTTCTATAGTTCCTATTTCAATTCAAACTACAATCGAATTGCATGTACTAAAATTCTAATATTACAGTGTCGCAGCACTGGTACATGTATAAGTTGGTTTTTCGTATGCGACGGTCGAGCTGACTGTCCAGACAGTTCCGACGAGGAATGTTCCGGAGCTCGGTGCCCGGAGCAGTCTTTCCGTTGTTCAATAAGTGGCCGTTGCGTGTCCCGCGCGGGACGATGCGACGGTAACGCGGATTGTCCGCACGGTGAGGATGAACAGGATTGTCACGCTATATCGAAGCGTGGATGTCCGCCTTACACGTTCCAGTGCGCAGATGGTACGTTAAACGAGAGTAAATATTAACTGATATGACTATAATGTGCTTCATGTTCTGCTGCAGGCAAGTGTCTACCGGAGTATGAGTTCTGTAATGCGGTACTTGGCTGCACGGACGGTAGCGATGAACCGCCCCACGTATGCAAGGGAAGATCCAGAAGGCGAAGGACAGAGTACTGTCCTTTGAGATGCGGTAACGGTCGGTGCAGAAGTTCAGCCATTGCCTGCTCCGGCAGGGACGGATGTGGTGATGGTTCAGATGAACAACATTGTTCCGTATGCAGTAAGTTGATTTATATTCATTATCTTCTAAAGTGGCACATAAAAAATGTTTATTATGATTTAAAAAACACAACATACCAAGAGTTTGCATTGAAATTTGATTGTTTATTTTTACTTTCAGAATGTCCATCACCAGCTGCGTAGCATAAGCAGGATTAAATAATTCATTTACTTGTTTTATACTGACAATGCCAAATATAAATTATGTATGTTAGGAACTTATCGGCTAGTGCGCGTAGCCCGAGATATTCCTTCACTTCAATTAATTAATCAATAAGTTCTTGGCCAAACACCGTAACATGAGGTGCATTAGTTAGATTATATCATTTAATTCGTATTACATTTACAGGAATCATTTTTTCGATTGAAAAAAATAATTACAAATTATGTACGAGCAACAAAAAAACATTGTAGTGTTCATAATTTTACAAATACTTACACCTGCATAGCAGGCAACCAAACTAACATGAATGCTTATACGATGGCATAATAACAGTCACCGATTTTGTAATATTTATTAGTTTTTATATAATTAGTTTTAAATATATATTACTGTGCAGTATGTCATGTGTGTGCGTATACATATAAATATTTTTTGTAATTTTTTTAATAAACATAATTTTGAATATTAATATAGCGTAAGATTATATGAAACATCTTCTTTATTATATTTTAAAACGTTTTCCTCATGAACGCTAACAAAATTTGTATTGAATTGGTTCCAAACTTTTTACTAACTTATATTTATACAATTACATACGATATATTAGAGATGGACAATTGTATTTAGTTTGTCCTTGACTATAAAAAAGAGATTTAGGATAGGTATTGTACCATGAAGGCTAGTTCCTTACTTCGGCATTGGATGAATGAATAAATTTTGTATCGCTTTAATGATTACCGGATGTCTGTTGTTTTAAATTCACAACGTCTTTGCGAGAATTTATTTTTCTCTACGGACAGTTCAAACTAACATGTGGTTCGCCAGATTTTGAAAACTAAAATTGGTTCGCTGTATCTTGTATTATAAATATATTTTTCCAAATTACATAACTCTCATATGTCGCGAAGTATGTGACCAGCGCAGTTAAACTGTGACAAAATAGTGAACTAATGTAATACAGACAGTAAACGAAGAGTTTATCCTATTTTTTTTGTTACA
>JAGJTL010000032.1:4254483-4268637 GCA_022063505.1 Calosoma granatense
TTGTATGCACCACGGGCGTTACTAGATGATTATGCCCATCGGGCGACATCCTTCCCTCGGGCTGGATTTTCTCACTCTCCGAACATAATCATCGTCATAACGCCCCTGGTACATAAATAACTATTTTAGTATTTATTGTATTTGTTACACACTTTGCCGATCATTGAGAAACTGTTACTTCTTGTCTGTTGTACCGGGTGTCCTATGAAACCTGGGAATTAACATGTAAATATAAAAATATTGTAATTATTTCTTACCAATACATTTAGAGCAAAAGTGTAAATAAAAAAAATTGTTCAAAATTAAAAACTATATAATATGATGCCATTTGGTTTAATTAGTCCTTGAATGTATACATTTTATTGATCTACAAATGAGATCAATTCATCGACCGATTTTTTGAAAGATAAAAATCTTTATTTAATTTAAATTGGTGCTGATAATTCGTATCTGTTAACCAATAAATGTTGTTAATATTTATATGCGTGTGTTCAGGTGTATGCAGACGATGGCTGCTGGGGGTGCTATTGACTTGACAGCAACGTGGGGCGTGTGCGTGTCACGTACTATAAGCGTTGTATGTATAGTATGCATTACCATCCTGCTGTCCCTGTACTATATGGCGACAGAAGATGTACGCTACCTAGCTCTGCCGTTCGCGAATTCAGCCAAATTCTACGCCGACGGTAAGTCTTTCAATTTCTTTCAATAAAAACCCACGCGTCAAAATGCATGTGTACATCAAACCCTTCCCTGCCATTATTCCGTTTAAATAAACTAGATAATTGAATTCAATGATCGTAATTTGTTTTTATTAACAGCGTCTAATGCATTAACGTACATTGCTTTTCCGTACGTCGCGTTGCTCTCCTTTGCACGAATACAATTCTATATTAGCGGTCGTAAGAAATTGTTCAAATCTATGCAATTTATAAACAGAATTTTCTTGTATTCGCATTACATTTGCATGTAGACTACTTGTGTTATTTTTTTAATAATAGATAATCTAAGGGGTAATAATGACATTGATGAATGTTGCTTTTAATTTAAAACCATATATGTCATATAAACACATACATACGCTTAAAATCGATTAGCTATTCCAAGTAAGTTTAATGTTCGCGTGTTCACTATCCATGATAACAATTTTGTTTGGAAAATTATGTGTCGATAAATGCATATATGCATACAATTTAAACACCCTTCTGATTACGAACATGTTCGTAGTGCAGCGGTTACCCGAGGATTCCTGGTGGACGGACCAAAGTGCCGTATCCCAGATGTGGACCCGTACGACAAAGATGTCAGACAGTTTATACATACAGTCCCGCACATATCATGTTCCAAGCAACAATTGTTAACGTATGTGGAAAAATTCGATGGATACTCGACGCTTCATGTGGACAAACATGTAGTCAGTTCCTATAGTAAACAAGGTGTCCAGTGCTGTTATTCGAATATAACTAGGGGACACAATGATAAGAAGCCAGATGATGCAATCAGGTAAAGATGCGTCATAGCACTAATCTCATTTGTCTGATTTCATATGCGAAATGCAATTTAAAACAGTTATGATATATTCATAATTATTTATAATAATAAAACTATTAATGTTTGTAACGAATATTAAACTCTTTTTAGTATCTCAAAATGCAAAGACTTTAAGAACAGCGTAAATATTACCGAAAATTATATCATTGTCAAATGTGTAACGAGGAATCGAAAAAAAGAGGTTTATAAGAATGCGCATTCTACAATAAATGTATCTCCAAAGATAAAGGAACGAGTTCAAGAAAATTATATCAACAGCAACAATGACACCAAGATGCTTAGTGTGCTGATGGTAGGAATTGATAGTATTTCCAGACTGAACAGCTTAAGAACAATGCCACGCACTTTGGAGTATCTCAATGATAATGGGTATGCAATCAGTATTTATTGCACTTTGTTATATCACTATATAATTTCAAGTGCACATAATAATAATACATATATTTTACAGATGGGTAGAGTTGAAAGGCTACAATAAAATCGCTGACAATACATACCCAAATTTGATGGCCGTTTTAACGGGCATAGAGGGTGACTCGGCTTATGAAGTGTGCTTACCAACTAAACTGTACGGTTTAGATAACTGTTCATTTATTTGGACAAAATATCGAGACAATGGATATGTGACAGCGTACGCAGAAGATGCAGCTTCTATCAGTACTTTCAACTACCACAAAATTGGGTTCGTCCATCAGCCTGTAGACTATTACTTTCGACCGTACATGGTTGCCATTGAGAAACAACTGAAAGGAATCGACAAATACAATATGAGATATTGTGTTGGACCCATATCCGCTGCAGAAAGAATAATATCCTTCGCGAAAGATTTCGCGACTACTTTTGTAAACGATGCGAATTTCGGCCTATTTTGGATGAACACTTTCAGTCATAATGATTTAAATATGCCTTCAGGAATGGACAATGCCATGTTACATTTCTTCGAAGAATTGACAGATCGTGGCGTTAACGAAAACAATATGATAGTATTTTTTAGTGATCATGGAATTAGGTTCGGAGATATTAGGCACACAAAAATCGGATGGCTTGAAGAAAGGTTACCGTTTATATACATATATTTACCAGAGTGGTTCAGACAGAGATATCCTACACAATACAGAAACTTACAGATTAACGCGCACAGGTTGACCACGCCATATGATCTGCACATGACTTTACAGGATGTGCTTATGCTTTCAGGAAAAACGAACAGTATCAAACAAAGTACTGGTTGTCCTAAGTGCAAAAGCTTGTTTTCTGAAATCGATATCAATCGATCGTGTGAGGACGCGGCTATTTCACCACACTGGTGCATGTGTACATCATTTAAAGAGGTGTCTAGTGACAACTCAACGGTTCAGAATGCCGCTAAATATATAGTGAAACGAATACAAAAATACATAGACGATGCCGGGCCTGCTATTAGTAGAAAATGTGCCAAAGTGAAATTGAATAGAATTAAAATTTCTCAAATAGGTGAATCATATGCGAATGACACGTACTACTTACTATTTATTGAAACTATGCCTGGACGCGGTAAATTCGAGGCTACAGTGAGCTTAGAACGGTCAAGTAAAACTAATGAAGATGTATTCAGGTTACACAGTTCCATTAGCAGATTAGACAGTTACGCTGATCAGAGTAACTGCGTGCAAGATGCTAACTTAAAAAAGTATTGTTACTGCAGATAGCAGAACGACACGGATCATGCAAATAACCAAAGTATCACGCAACGTTTGAAATGCGTACACGGTTGTGATAGCTCTAGTTACCGAGTAAATGAATAATGTAAAATATATTAATTATATGTTGTTAATAATCCTCTTACTGGTTGCAAAACAACGGCCATAATTAATTTCAAATCGGAAACAAGAATATAATATCGAAAACCCACTTCTTAAACATAAATCGAAATAAGACTTTGAATTCTATTGCAATATTATAGTTTCCGATCTGACATTAAATATTATCGTCGTCAAACACTATATTTGCAATCTAATATTAACATAAAGTGTATAATATTGCTGATACTTATTTTTGTAAGAATGTTGCGAGAGAGAAAGGAGTTTTGTACTGTTATTTTATATACATCGCCATTTCATTACATGTAAGTAAATAAAACAACTAAATAAATCAACAACAATTGAGAGTGTTACATATTTATTTAACTAGAATGGAATTTCAGACGTTTATTTTTGGATACTTTTTTATTTATATTACGAATATATTTTGATGTGTTCTGATAATCCGAGGCGCAACCACAAGCTCCCTCACATTGGCATGTAGTCTTCCTCTTAAAATAATGAAACAATCCTTTTTCATATTGTGTTATTCTTTCACTTCTAGAGGATCCCATCACTCCATTCACGTATTTCTGTTCATCCTCTGATGCCAGATTTAACAATTCACTATCAGATGCAGTCTCGCGTTTAAACAATGACAAATCAATTGAATTCTCATAGGACCTTAATGGTGAAAACATGGAAACTTTTTGTTTTGTATTCTCTTCGTTCATATTGGATGTTTCTGTATCTTTTTTCATATATATCAGTTCACCTTGAGAATGCCATTTTCTTTTTAATATGTCTCTAACATTTGTTGAAATTGCTTTATCAGATAAATAAATCATTGGATTATTTTTCTTAAACCGTTTCTTTGGTTTAACTGAAAAACAAAAATAATTATATCTTCGATTTAATATAGAATTATAATTAATATACTTTCGTTAATAGATAAAGAATTTATAAGAGAATTGTTGTATCCAGAAGGTAGAGAAGACATACTTTCATCATCAGTTTGAAGAGTGAGTGAATATTCTAAATCTTTTTGGCATTCACTCGTATTTTTCATATAAGAACAATGAGACCTGTTCAAATAGAATTATACGTTTAATAACACAGCAATAAAAATTAGTAGTCATTTTTTAAAAAGTTAGTTTAAAAAATGTGTTTTACTTTGATATTTTACTTTTCTTCTTCCTTCGTTTGGGTCGTTTTGGTTTTTGCCCAGTACTAGAGGCAGTCGATTCACAATTAACCTTTATGACTTCATCATAATCCGGAGGTGCTTCGTATGTGGGTGGTTCGTCTGATATGGAATCGTTATCTATGATTTCTTCTTCTAGAATGTTGTACACTTTTAACAATGATTTAATGTATTCATTATCATGTTACCTAGAAGATCTGTGATGATTTGCAAATGATTTTGAAGTTCTCGTTCGTGACGTGTTCTTGTATTTATTCTATACAATAATACAAACATAGCCGAAACTAGTCCTATTAAACCTGCAATTAATGTAAAAATTGTATACCATACATAATAATTTTTATATAACAAGTATTGTAAATACAAATTTACCTAGACTGCATATGATGAAGATCATAGTAGCTGTTTTTAAATCAGAATATGGATCGATTTTTGGAAAAAAGTAATTCGGTGTACGTGAGTACCATCTTCGATCTGTCGGTACCGGATCTGAATCTAACCGAAACAAGGATATGCATTTTGTAGTAAACTTTAAATATAATTATTCTCACAAACCTCCATAACAAGTAGCGGGTTCATCACTGTTATCTCCACAATGATCGAAGCCATCGCATGTTAATTGTCTTGGAATACAACGATGATTTTCACATAAATAATCAGCACCAGAAAAACATTCTATAATATAACATTTGCATTGTATTTAACTACAAGTAACGATAGGATTTTTATAATAATTTACCTTTGTAACTGAATGCTGCATAGATTATAGCCAGTCTAGATTTAATACTAAATACTCCTTTAAAGCTAACGTAATATCCTACATCAATGGGTTGTATATGTTCCCTTGGGCTTAGACTATATATTTCAGTATTTGGATATCTCAAAACTTCCAATACTTTCCCAGCCGACGTAGAACCTTGATGTACAATTAATTCTGTATTTGCTTCTGTGAAAAACATACAAAAATAAATCGAATTTCAAGTGTTTTCTGTCATAAGAAAAATATACAGACCCATATCACTGAAATTTGCAATTTTTAAATATAGATGTGTTTTAAAATGTAAATAACTTTTAGTTGGTTTAATAATCCAGAAACAGTAAAACTTTTTTGCACCTTCTTTAACCATGTTCATCATTGTTATCCAGCCACCTACATTCTCAGCATAGCCCCCACAATCTATAATTTTTATAACATTACATTTGATAATTCATTCATAACTTAATATACCTGTTATATATTCAGTTTGATTATAATCATCTTGATCGAACATGAAAGAATATGTTGCGTGAAATCCTAATGCCGAACCACCATTTGCATAAAATCGAATCACTAATGATGGGCCATTTGAAATTAAAATCGGAGGTCGGAAATAACTGCCAGTAACTACATCCAACCGTTGTCCATTCCAGTCGAAAAACTATAAATTTGTATATATAAATACAATAATCAAATTAAGGATTAACGATTTTACGGGTTTCCGTTCTGATAATCTGTTATTTTTTTCGAAATATTAATATAGAATGAATATTTATACAAACCTCCATAATAGAAGATATCGCTAACTGGAAATCGCTAAAAATTAATCGTACTCTACAGTTTGCAGAATCACTGTGGGAACATGTTATGACGTATTCAGTTGACAAATCATTCAAATAATACGATGGAAAAAATGGTGATGACAAAACATTAGTCGCATTTTCAGTATTAAAAACTGGAGTCCCGGATAAAAACTGTCTATTTCCTTAAACAAGAATATACAAATATGTATATAACAAATAAATTAGATTAATTAATTCAAAACATACTTTGAGATCTATACTCAGCTGTGAAAGCATGATGATTGTTATAAATGTAAAATAATTTTATAATAATATTTTTTGTTTGCGTTTTAATGTTAACATTTTCTTTACTTTCTCCGTACAATTTTCTAACGGATAATTCTTCGTAAGGATGTTCGAGTATTTCAATATATTCACAGTCATCAATTTCTGAATTGTTTTTATCATTGCATGTTTGTGATAAATTGAAAAAACTGTAAATTAAACAATAATATACCAACTGCTCGTATTTACGTAGTTATAGATATATTACATACCCGAAATTCACAAATATTATACACGATGGACAACTAACAATTTCCAAACTGCATTCTTGTCTAATATTACTGCCATTATTATAAGCTACTAAATTTCTGGCCGCAACTGAACCAGTTTCACCAAATTCTAGATAAATCCTATGACCACTAGAATTTCTACAAATATCATGATAATTTTGTGTTTTGCTTAATACAAAAGTATGAACATCAGATAATATGACGAATATAAATATGGCTAGAAGAAATTTATGTTAAACGCCAACTTAAAATTACAAAATTGTTCAGCAACTTACCTATACAGATACCTGACATTTCTATACTGTCATGTCCTTAGATAAATATGTTGCGTGTGAAAAATGAATCCATACAAATGCTAAATACATTAGGAACATGGATACATGTCACCTTACGGGGCGAAAAGGGTGAATAAGCGTGTGGTGGCTTATATTATTAGACACACAAGATGTTACTTTTAAAATACATACATAAACTACTGTTTATTAAATAAAAATTGACACCATTATCAGAAAAGATGAACAAAACATTTTATTTGTGCTAAAGAAATTTACATAGAAAAATATAGTTATCTAAATAGTAATTCTTAATCTAAAATGTCATACTGCGATCTAAAAATAAAAATAATATTTAGTTAATATATTCCAAGAGAAAACATTTTATATACATACCACTTTCTTCGATCTTTCTTCCTTTCGAATCATTTTCAAGTTTTCTAACGAATTCTTCAAAAACAACAACTGCTTTATAAACACTGGTTTTCTTGTAATCCTTAATTAGAATCTTATTTGCATCACTCTCTATCTCTTGTTCTTTTGTTTTTGCATCATATGCATTGATTTCACTTACTAATAAACTGCAAATAGCAATAAACTATTGAATTTTTCTTCAGAGTAAAATACACCGATATTAATATACCTGATTGTTGGTACTGTGAGCGGATTAAATTTATCCACAGCTTTTGGATTGAATGGCACTGATACTTTTCCTGTTTTAGGATGTACACAGAATGGTGATTTCAGTAAATGGTTCATTCCTTTCGTGACACTAATGTCCAGCCTGGGATACGTATATTGTAACATTATTTCGTCAAGTAAATTTCTCATTGATTTTTTCAAATTACCCTATCCAAACAAAATAATAATGAAGAAAGTGATTTTTTAAAGTAATGTATTTAGACTTACTGAGCTTTTCAGTGAATTCCAGTGAGCTGCAAATGCATCCCATCTATTTTTAGATGTAGTCTGAGTCATCATCTCCTTTTTAAAGCTCTCCCTATCTTCAACTTCTGGTAAAATTTTCAAGAAATTTGCTACTCTTTCATCCGTACCCAGAATATCCTGATCAATCAAACATATATCTTCGAAACACTGCTCTACTATAGCGAGTGCTCTCCTAAAAGATTAATATAACATAAACATATAATAATCAATATATTATAATTAAAATGAATTACCGAATAGAATGATGTATCTGTTCTCTTGGCAGAGAAACTTTTTTTGCTCTAGAAGCGCCCCCTTTGATAAGACTTAAATATTCTGCAATAGCAGCACGACCCATATAGTCCAGTTTTCTTGCTGCTTCATCACACACCCAGCAATGGATACCACGACGTCCAGAAAACACCCACAATAAATGTTCAAACCCAAAGTCGTCTGTAACAAGTGAATTGTTTTATAGATTTGCCAAAATCATACAAATTATATCACCTCTTAGTGCAGCATCCAGAATTTTACATGCAACACCCATCAATTTCCAACACTTTGTACACACGTCAGCCCCACTGCAACAAGTTCTGACTTCATCATAATCTGTCATATCAATATCGAAAACAATTTCCTTTTCAAGAGGTGTGAATGATTGTGTACTGTTCCTGTCACGTGGCTTAACATTATATACGGCACCAATATCAATTTTAATAGGAGTTCTTTTCTGTAACGCATCTATTAACTCCTTTCTATCGCTGAATGACTGATATCGTATGTAAATGTCACCGGAAAGAGTGAATGAGATTTCTCGGTTCTCCATGTAGTTCTTCCTTCCTAACAAATAAAGATGTTATCTTGGATTCATACATTGGAAGAAAATTTTAATTATTTACCATAACTAAGCCACCTGTAATACGGATGATACGGAAACAGTCTGTTATAATATAGAGGTAAAATATCTGTCAATAATTCGGGATCAAATTGTGTGTTTGCCATTTCACAAAATCCTAAAACATTGTAAATACATAATTAAATTATATACACTAAGAAAATTATAAACATTACCTTTATCTTCTCTTACAACTAATTATACACTGTTATACATAAATGTCACTGTCAATCAGATTTGGCGGGAAATGTTTGTTATGAAGTGAGACAACACCTTACTTTTACAACAACTGGTACCAACACTCAAACTAAAATATTGTGTAGTTGACTTGTGAAAAAAAGTTCAAAGCGTAAAATGGCTACAGTTAAAACGGAAAAAGTTGTTAATAAAAATGAAGAAAACGCTGAAAATGATGACGTTGAAGATGTAGAAAACGAAAATAATCAGTCTACTGCTGCAAAAAAGAAGAAAAAAAAGAAAAAGAACAAAAAATCAGGTTAAATTATTTATTTAGAACTCACGTGTTTACCTAGCAAAATATATCTCGTAATTTATTATTGTACATTTATATGCTAAATGTTCTTCGCAATTCCACAGAAGATGCTGTGAATATTACAGAAGCAAATGAAGTTGAAAATGGTACAGATCCGCCTGTGCAGGATATCCAAAATCAAGACGGTGATTCTGAAGAAAAGAAAAAGAAAAAGAAACGAAATCGCAATAAGGGAAAAGGCAAAACACAAACCAATCCGCCTTCAATTCCCATCACTGAGCTGTTTCCAGACGGTAAGTTAGTAAATCTGAAGTAAAATTTTCCATTGTTTTGACCGTGATATTGATACAAACATTAGGTGTATATCCTATCGGAGAGATACAAGAATACGCTACGGGAAAAGATGATCGTACGGCGAGCAACAGATTTACTACAGAAGAGAAAAAAGCTTTGGATAGAATGCATAATGACATTTATAATGAAGTTAGGTTAGCTGCTGAAGCTCACAGACAAGTAAGCAAACATACATTGATACCATAACCTGTTTACTAACTAATTGTTATGAATATTGGTTTTAGACGCGTCAGCATATTCAGAAATGGGTAAAACCTGGCATGACTATGATTCAAATTTGTGAAGAACTTGAATCTGTCGCGAGGAAGCTGATAAACGAGAATGGTTTGAAAGCTGGTCTTGCCTTTCCTACTGGTTGTTCTCGTAACCATTGTGCTGCTCACTATACACCAAATGCTGGTGATCCGACTGTTTTGGAGTATGACGATGTTACCAAAATTGATTTTGGTACACACATCAATGGAAGGATAATTGATTGTGCGTTTACTCTCAGTTTCAATCCGAAATACGATAAACTTATCGAAGCAGTTCGTGATGCTACTAATACTGGTATTAAAGTGAGTTGTTTTTCATTTGTGTATGACAATGTAATAAATTTTATATACATTATATATTAGACTGCTGGAATTGATGTAAGGCTGTGCGACATTGGTGAAGCTATTCAAGAGGTAATGGAATCGTATGAAGTGGAAATCGATGGCAAGACGTACCAGGTTAAATCTATTAGGAACTTGAACGGCCACTCGATATCGCCGTATCGTATTCATGCTGGAAAGACTGTCCCGATTGTAAAGGGTGGCGAAGCAACAGTTATGGAAGAAAATGAATTCTATGCCATAGAGACATTTGGTTCGACTGGTCGTGGGCTTGTGCATGACGATATGGAGTGCTCGCATTATATGAAGAATTTCGATGTGCAATATGTTCCTTTACGGTAAATATTCTAATATCACTTGCGCTATATATGTTACTTATTGTATGTTTCATTTGTAGTTTGCAGTCATCCAAGGCTCTTCTCGGTACGATAAACAAGAACTTCGGTACATTGGCTTTCTGTAAACGTTGGTTGGACCGTGCTGGTGCCACCAAGTATCAGATGGCATTGAAGGATTTGTGCGACAAGGGTGTTGTGGACGCGTACCCGCCACTGTGTGACAGTAAGGGTTGCTACACTGCTCAGTTCGAACACACCATCATGCTGAGACCCACTTGCAAAGAGATCGTGTCCAGAGGCGATGACTACTAATCGCTGCACACATTACATCTCATTATTTTTATTCTAACAGTTTTTCTTATCTGAAACTTCATAAACGCATTAAATGTAAACATTGACCAGTGGCGAGTTTTATATTTCATCCTGTTGGCTGTTTATATTGTTGTAAATACCAATGTTTTGGATCAAATTTAACTTCTTAAATATAACCCCGATATAATAAATACACAGTGACTTTTATTTTAGTTGTAATATGTTTTTGGATATATGTGTAAGTGAATATATTCATGCTGTTTAACCATGCTCAGAACATCAACAATTTATAACTTATATATATAAAAAAAAAGAGTAACCTTGGGGAAATCCACATCTATTATAGTCAGATAAAAAAACCAGTTTTAACAAGTTTGTTATTGTTAATATTATAAAAACAAGCGAGAGTCGTTATATATACTGGACTAGAAAAACTTTATTATATACACTACCTGTATTACATACCTAGCTATATTCATTAGAAACGTTCCAAAAATGTTTGCAAAGTTAGTAATAATTACATTCATTTTATTTGCGATAACTGACAGCAATGCCAAATGTAAGGAAGGTCAGGATGAGAAAATTTGCTGGACTGTAAGATGTGCAAATGTAGAAACTTGTGAACCTGGTAAACATTTAGTTCTGCGGGATCCAGAAAACTGTATTTGTTGCAATTTTTGTGAAGATGACAAAGGTTAGTATTTATATACATATCTTTCTAATACTATGTTTACAACACAAATGCATTATTTATTTATCTGGCACATGAGTCATTAAAGAATATTTTTTGTTCTTTTTTAATGATGCGTATGTTGATATCTAATTTTAAATAATATATCTGGTTTTTTCCAATTAAATGAATGGATAATATTGAAATGTATATGTTTAAATTGTTATGATATAGCATGCATTTCTCGTGCAACTTGATACGTTATCATTTGTTTTTATTTTTAGTTAAAGGATAAATTTTGCATGCCAAGCCATGGACTTTTAAAGTGATAAGTATACTGTTATATGCTTTTCACCTTCTATATATCTTTTTACACAAACATCACGTACATATCTACTTCTAAAATGTAATACCTTATATATAAGTAAGTCAAACTTGTTTTAAAAATTGTAGAATGTGTGTAACTAAATAAAGATGTTTGCAAAATTTCTGTTATTTTGTTTCATTATTAGAACGTTTAGTGTGGCTTTATGTCCAAGTGGAGCAAATCCTTGCAAATATTGCCACCATGTCAGATGTGCAAATACAGAATACTGTCCTGATGGACAATATCTAGTGAAACGTAATCCATGTAAATGTATTTGTTGCAGTCACTGCAGAAATATTACAGGTATGTTCTATAGTTACCCGTTTTGTTTGTCATTTATAAAAAATGCATATGACTTTTATAGAATCTTATGTTATTATTATATTGAATTAAATTTACATTATTACAGTAATCGATACTCAATGTGGTCCAAACCAAGAGCCTTCAATGTGTCATGCTGCTGACTGTAAACCTGTTCAAAGTTGTCCGGACGATCAAAAGCTAATAAAAGCGGATTATTCAAAATGCATTTGCTGTAATCAGTGTGTAAATAAAGAATAGTTATTTTTTATGGATATCAAATAAATAATTATATATATACAGATTTTTTTTGACCTCAATGCGAGAAATTTCAAAGAAAACTTTAATTGTTTAATTGAACAGGTACATTTTTAATACAAAATAGAAGACTATATTGTTAATTTAGTATTCTGTCAGTATTATTAAATTGAAATAAAATATTTACATAATCGAGTAAAAATAAATGTGAGCAGTGGGGTATGGTGTATGTACATTTGTGTGCAAATATGACACGAACATTTAATCACTAAGCAGTGTTCAGTGAAGAGCAAGTAACTAACATGTTTAACAAACTGTTCTTTATTGTATTGATATTTTGCGTGGCAAATGAAGTATCTTGCCAGTGTAAAAATGGAGAATCACCAGATATTTGTGCTGCTACACTTTGTCTAAGAGTAGATAGTTGTTCTCCTGGTCAGAAAGTAATCAAAGCTGATTTGTCGAAATGCAGATGTTGAAGTTATTGTCAAGGAAAAGAAAACTAAATTGATGCATTGATAAATTGTATATCAAATGCTGTAATTACCAAGAATATATTATGTAAATATATTTTGTTCTGTAATTAATAAAAAATAATAATTCTATTCAAACTAGAAAAATTCTTATTTCAAACTTCTTGAACTTTAAAAATATCATTATCACAGAAATTAATCCATTCAGTTTAAATGCGTCATTATGCTACAAAAATAAACAGTTTCACATAACGTAAAAATAATATATATGCAATTGTTTTAATTTTTGATTATGCAAAAATAATAAGATCGTTTATCAGTTCATATCCTTGACGTGATATTATATAATGCTTCTTAATAAATCAATGCAAAACATATTCAGTTTCCAGTTAATGAAATTAGTGAACAAAAAATAATAATTACTTTAACAACCTTGGAAAATCAAGATATATTTGTGTGTCATTTATTTTTCGAACATCAGTTTACATCAGAATTTGGTTGAGAGAAGAACAATAAAAATGTTCTTCAAGTTCTTACTTTTGTTTACATTGTTGTCAGTGACAGAAAAAGTTTCTGGCAAATGTAATCCTGGACAAAATCCAAATATTTGTTCTGCTGCATTTTGCGTGGGTGTAGACAGTTGTCCTCCTGGAGAAAAATTAATAGAATACGATCCAAAAAATTGCGTATGTTGCAATTACTGTGAGAAGAATTACAACAATAATAAATGAATAAATTTATATAAACAATATATAACTACAGACAAAACTAATATGTTGCATATTTGAAATTAAATAAAGAATTTAATCGAAAATAATATGAGATTTATTTTAAACCTATATGTTATACTTATGTTTGTACATGTATTTATCAGTCATTATTTTATTCAGTTCAAATGCAGATATTTTTATATCAGTTTAAACACGTGTTCTTGTTAACATTTATATCTTATCAAGACATAACAAGCTATATATCTAAAAATATTTCATGTTTAACAGTTGTTTGTTGCAGTCTAAACTAACTTCCACGCTAGCAAAATGGTGGTACGTCATCACGTAGAAGGATACGAACCTTTTTGCGATTTTATGAAATCATTCAGTGGTGATGGGCAACCAGTAATTATTTTATTCAGTGGTTCAAAATTAGAAAATGGAGAAAGTTGGTGCGATGATTGTGTAAGAGGTAAGATATTTATTTATTTGATATATGCCAATTTGTCGGCTTTTCAAAAGTATACAATGAAGTTAGATAG
>JAGJTL010000032.1:4272699-4293233 GCA_022063505.1 Calosoma granatense
ACATATGTACAAAACAACAAAGAAAATGTATTGGAAACGTGCAGAGTCTAGTATTATATAGTAAACATTTGAAATATTTCTATTTAGGACATAGGAGGACTTGAAGTACTTGTCAACTTATTAGAAACTCGCGACCTGTACTGCAAACTTGGGTCGTTAAGTGTCCTCCGTGCAATCTCAATGAATATGGCCATTCGCCGACGTATTACTGATCTTGGCGGAGTACCACTTCTAGTAGCAAACCTATGTGATCCAGCCAAAGACTTGCAGATCTTAGCCGCAGAAACACTTGCCAATGTAGCGCAAATAAGACGCGCAAGACGCACTGTATCTTTGTGCGGTGGTATTCCGAAAGTTGTGGATCTTCTAGATGTCCCGGAACATTGTCTTAATACACAATGGGATGCTTTGAGTGTGGATGAACAAGAATTGGTTAATATCGCCAAAGGCGGTGCTCGAGCGTTATGGTCACTTTCTGTTAGTCGTAAGAACAAAGAGATGATGAGGAAAAGTGGTGTTGTATTTCTTTTGGCCAAGTTATTGCGTTCTGTACACTTGAATGTGGTTATACCAACTGTCGGTACAATACAGGTATTTGTTTACAAACTGATGTAGTATGCTGTACATATATTCGAACGATGTTTTATGTTAGAATTGCGCAAGTGAACCGAGCTATCAACTTGCAATCCAAACTGAAGGTATGATCGGTGACATCGTACGGCATCTCTCAACAGAAGAAAGCCAAGAGTTACGAACCTATTGCGCGGCAGCAATATTCAAATGTGCAATGGATCCGCGAACAAGAGATTTGGTAAGACAAGCCGGTGGCCTTGACCCTCTTGTAGCAATGGCTAAGGACACCCAGTTACAAAAGGACAAAAAATTATTAGCTGCCGTCACAGGCGCAATTTGGAAATGTGCCACTAGCAAAGAAAATGTGGTTCGATTTAACCAGCTGAACACGGTGATGATTTTGGTTGGACTGCTGGAAGATGGTAGTGAAGAAGTATTGACTAATGTGGTTGGAGCACTTAGCGAATGCGTTAAATATAAGGATAACCGTGCTGAATTGAGACGTTGTGGTGGTATACCGTTGTTAGTAAATCTACTTAATTATACACATGTACCACTATTGAAAAATGTTCCGCGTGTATTGAGGGAATGCGCACTAGAAGAAGAGTCTATGAGTATTATTGAGGAATTGGATGGAGTGCGCCTTATATGGAGTTTACTCAAGAATAAATCGCCCGAGGTATGTATTTAATGTTTTGATAATGATACAAAATTAATATGTACCGATACAATTTACTTCTGATATAATTTTATAACTATATCTTAAGTACAGATTAAATATATATTGACTACTGGACTAAGTATAATAAAAATACGATACAAAAGAAAAAAATCGGTTAGATCAGATAATTCTCATAGATAATAAATGTTTTGAAAGCAAAACAGGCATTTATATCAGAACTACAACTTTTTTCGAGCAATTACACAATGGAAACTTGTATTATGTATTTTTCCAAACAACATGTAAAATAGCCTTTGAACAGACGAGTATGAGTCAATGATAGTGTGTGTTAGAATAAAAAGTATAAATTATAAATGACCGTTTTATCGTATTCACAGGAATAAATAGAATTAATGTACTAAATAATTATTATCTTTACGATACAAAACAAAGGATGCAACCTTGATTTTAAATCATGAAATTCAATACAATGCATATTCGTTTTAACATGACTATTTTATTAGGTACAAGCCAACGCTGCCTGGGCGTTAGTACCATGTGTTAAAAATGCTTCTGATTCTGGGGAAATGGTACGAAGTTTCGTCGGTGGATTGGAGTTAATTGTAAGCCTGTTGAAGGGCGGTGAAACGCAGGTTCTCTCAGCAGTTTGTGCAGCTTTAGCTGTTATCGCTCGGGACCAAGAAAATCTTGCCATTATGACAGACTATGGGGTGATACCAATGTTCGCTGATCTAGTTCACACGAAGAATGAAACGCTTCGAGAACATTTGGCCGAAGCGATTGCGCACAGCTGTTCGTGGGGCACAAATCGTAAAGATTTGGGTCGATTAGGCGCTATCACACCTCTTGTATCTTATATGGCAGACAGTAGCAGCCCAGCTGTGCAACGGTCAACGGCACTTGCACTATTCCACCTTTCACAGAATGCATTTAATTGCATTACAATGCACGAAAGTGGCGTAGTGCCGTTTTTGTTGCGCTCTGTAGCCTCCACCGATGAAGAACTCCAAGAGGCTGCTGCTGGATGTCTTAGTAACATTCGTCGTCTTGCATTAGAAGCAGAAACGTTCCATTTAGTGGACAAGGGTCTCAAAAAAGGAGACGATTATTCGACTGACGATGAAGACTCAATCAAATGTTAAATAAATTGTCTTTGTTATAATTTATTATTATATTATATTGTTATATTATTTATTTACACATTCATATCTGAAATATATACAATTTTATCTATTTTTATTTTATATTTGTGCACGTTATAATGATAAATAATATACATATCAAGGTTAATTTGCAGCTATGTACATGTGCAATGCAAAGATTACCACATGACAATTTAATAGTATTGTAGTACTTTAGTTGAAGGTTTTACGTATGGACTTGCAAACTAACAAGAAAATTGTGGAATAAGATTGTTTATACTAACGTAAATAAACATGACCAATGCTCATGTGATTTGAATGAAAAAAAATTAGAAACGTGATATTCTTTATTGAGATTATGTGCTACTATTTGTAATAGAAAGTATTATGTATGTAGGTAACTATGTATTTATTATTTTTCTAAAACCGCATGGAATTTAAAGCAGCCTATTCAATATAAATCCTGTAAAATAATTAACGAACTATAATATATAATATTTATTTTTTAGTTAACCATTTAAACACTTAATTAGTAGTAACGCTGTATGTAATTATGGTATTTTAAAAACAATATTACGCACTAATTATGCTTTCTTTAATGACGCCAGCGTTAATTTATTTCCAATGTTTACTGATATCAGTAAATATAGTAAAACATACAAAATAAAGTGCATTGTTTATTGACCGCTAGTTCTGATTAATTTTAAATTAAGTAATATGTTGTAGGTTTTTATTTGAAAATAGTATGGATTTTTCTGCCATCCGGAGCAGTATCAGGTAAAGTATAACACATAATGACTACTATTTGTTTATGTAACATACGTATAACCGTGTTACTGCGCAATGAAGAAAGTGCATGTCGAAATCAGAAGCAACGACTGAAATAAAATATAATAAAACTCGTAATTAAAATCGCAACATTATGGTGTTCCACTTAGATATAATCATAAATAATTATTTTGCTGAAATAAGTATATATCTTTAAATAAAATTGTGAAGTAAGTTGTTCATTATTACTTTCTTATACCACGTATAATTTTTCAAATATATTTTTGGAATATTCCGGTATATGATAAGTCTAAGCTAATCATTGGTTAATTTCGTTAAGATATCGAATAAATATTCGAAACATTTCCATAATATTACTAATTTGAAAATCAACAAGTTTTTTCAAACGAAGACCAGTTTTTGTTTTACAAATTAATATATTTTGAAGTTAGTAAACATGTTTTTCAGAATACTTCTTCTAATTGCTGTTTTGGAAATATACAGATAATTTTCCTGTATTTTAAAAAAGAATAAACAATTATATCTCACTTTCATTATTTATTCAAGTAGTGCTATATCGTGCTAATGTTTCGAATGAAATATTATCATTTTCTTTTTAAACAGAGTTCCACTAATTTCAATTGACTACTAAAAATTCGCTACTACTAAAAGACGAATTATACTAACTTCAATGTCGACAAGTTTTTTTAAAGGATAGCCAGTTTTTGTTATTTTAACAAATTGCTACATTTTGAAGTTAGTAAAATACTTTTTGTAATTGCTGTTTCACTAATATATAAATAATTTTGATACATTTAAAAAAATAATAAGCAATAATTTCTCACGTTCAGTATAGCATATACTGTACTGTACTGAAATATAAATAAACCAGAATTGTTTACCTTTAAACTGGTTTTGAAATTACATCTAAAAAGTGAAACTCTGTTCTTGACATTGACACTAAAGCATTTGCAACAGGACTACTTAAAAACAACACAAATTAAAGATTAAAAAACAATAAACATATCAGAAATAACAGGTTTAAGTAGTTTATCACAGTAAAAATATAACTAGTGTATCGAGTAATATTGTTTTTAAGTTTTTCTATATGCAGTATTATTATGAAAAATATTATATTTACTACATGCATCGAAAATACCTATAATCCTTATTACATTTATTTCAATTTATATTTAAAACCTAGCAACATATTTATATTTTTCAACGGAATTCAATATATCTACTGTTTAAAAATATATGTTAAATTAAGTACATGCATTTAAAACGAATTATATAGTAATTATAGTGAAAACAAAATTTCCAGCAACCTTCATTAGTGCGAATTTTTGGTCATCCTGCAATTGAATCGGCGCCATTTTTCAAATATCACGTTCGATGTACACTCTCACATAACAAGTCACTGACTGACAGCTTAGCGATGTTTATACTTGTATTCTGTTACAACTATCATCAGCGATGTCGTTTGTTTGTGCTTAACCAATCACAAAATAAAAATATATCCCTTCTTCTATCTGGTTAGATTACCCGCTTTACATGGATGTAACACTTGTTACCAAATTATTTTAAGAAGATGGAATCAGGCGTATACTTTCACTTTTATTTTATACGTTTTGCTATCTATATTTGCAGTTATAAATAAATGTATTTAACTTGTACACGCGTCTTAAGAGATTTTTAAGTAACTATGTACACACACTGTTTACTTTATATAAATATTCACGAAGCTAGGATGAATAAGCAGTAAAATATGTTTTAGTATTAAATATAAAATTGAGTAAGGGTGCGCCATAGATATTTGTCGCTTGTATGCCAATTTCTGCATAAATTAAATAATAAATAAATTAAATGGCTGCATTTTATGAACAGTTTCATTTTTGCAGGTAAAATGGCCAATGTATTCTATATGCAAAGTTAAAATTCTTCAGGTCCAGGTATAAACAAATTCACAATCAATATTTTTTTGTTTTTAAAGGCCAAGGTCTCTAACAATTCTAAAACACCAGAAAAAAAAAAAATTAAATTTTTTATCTATTGATCGTAGTGAGATAAAATTATGGCTTAGGAGGGGCTTAAATTCATTATGTGACTCGAGTTTCAAGATTCATTTTTTAGTTACTTTTAAAGCTGATATAATACTTAACATGAAGATAATTTTATTCATACTATTCTGCATACTTTTCTTATAAGAATTAAATGAAAAGTCTAATGAACATATACAATTATGTAGAGTAATATTTAGAATGTATGTCAATGAACTGTTGTGACTAATAGTAGATATAAACTTATGTGTCATACATGATAAAATTAAGTAACCCGCTTTGTACAAAATGTATCTATGTTAATATTCTGTTTTCCATATTAAGTGTATTTTACATGTCTATGTGCAATATCGCGTTAACCTTCAGAAACCGTAAAATGTAAAGTATAAATATTATAAAATTGCGCCATCTTTAATGTTATATGAGTTTGCAAGGTTGTCAACATAACGTTGGGCGATGTTACCGACTTGGCAGGTATTTCAAATTGCCAAGACAATGTCATTGGAGGTATAATTAACTATTTGTAACTGATAATAAACACACACATTCAATATTGCTTAGTAAATGTATAGTAATGTCGAGAGCATGATACAGTTTCTTTCAGCGTATGAAAAAATAAATGAATATAAAACTAATAAATAGTAAATGTATGGTAAACAGTGTTTCTGGCAGTGCTTCATAGTACATTAACTTCCGATGTACAGTCGCGTTCTGAACGCGCTGCTAGTCACCGGTTTTAAATACGTAGATGTATGGATGTGCAGTGTTAAAATTGTTTAAAAGTGTTTTATTATTATTATTATGAAGAAGAAGAATATTGTGGACATTGCTACTATTTTCTGGTTATTTTAATAGAGGTAATCGTAATTTATATATGTTGACTTGAAGATTAAATTTAAGTTTTATGTATATTTGTGCAAAACAAATATTAATATAATGCGTCTATTTAAAGAAGAAGGTATCATTGTGAAAAGTTTCATCAAGTAAACAAGTTTTTGTTTGTATATATTATTACTGTTTTAAGAAGAATTGTGGAATTTATTGCCATATGATTACATACACATAGTACACATGTTTAAACATTCACACAAAATATTTAAAATAACCGGCATATATATTTATGTAGTGTAAAATTATTCTAAATTATATGCTAATCTGTTTTCTACCCAATGAAGCGAATAACCCAATTTGCAAAGTCTGCACAAACATTCTTGTCCTGTTTGCCAAAAGTTTATTTATCTAAGTTTCTGCGCCACAGTACACTACTTTGTAAAAAAATGATGTTTCATATCATAGACAAAAACCTACTTACTGACATTACAATCAAAGCTAAAACTTTTTCCATCTGGCTTATTACGAAACCTAATTTTAAACAAACAATGTGAAAAAAAATAGTTGTTTGAAATTAGTAACAGTTTTACCGAATTCTATAGGATTATATTTACATACTGATGATATCCGACTAACAAATAAATATTGTTCACGTAATCATGTTGCGGAAAGCACAATTTTATATCATTGCATTCTAGTAAAAACATACTTTGTACTGATTGTTCTCGTAATAGTTTGTTTTTGTAATTATACAAAAACTAACCTTGGCAGTTTTTTCTTCATTGACATTAATCTATTATTTAAGTCGGTTTCTTAGGCGGGCTCGTAATCTTTCTATTCATATTTGCTAAGGTGTATTGATAATTTAGATACACACACCTACAGTCAGTTTCTAACACACATGCTATTGCGTGTACGATTGTGATACGTTCGGTTTTTGCTTGCAGTAGTTTATAATATTGCTAGAAATATTCTTCGCGATACGAGAGCTAATGTATTGCATTGTGCTGAAATTCTTCGTAAACATTTATAATTTATAATATTTAATAACAACTTTCTAAACAGCATTCAGTGTGACTGTGTCAATACTAGTTGTTAATTTAATATTTTGTAATTTGTTCGGGATTTGCTAAAAAGTAATAAAAATAAGTTACACAACACTATAATAAATATTTGACATTATACACATTAAGCAATATGGCGTCCAGGTATGTGACACATAAAATTTGTACCAAAAATAATAAATACCATTTACGTGTTAGATCATAGAAATGTAATAATATGATTAGCAATTACAAATTGAATTATTTTCATTGTTTATAAATTTACCCACAAGATTTATTGTGAATCTAAGAAAATGTTTATTAATAGACAGGAAATGATATTATACGATTATATAACTTTGAATTACCATATTAAACTGTGTTTTCTTATTTCTTTAACTGCGTATTGTTGTGAAAATTAACAAATATGAAGTATATACATATATTATGTTTGTTTGTATGTTCAAAGCAAGTTTTGTTTTTAACTCATGAATTATACTAGGATTTCACAACTACATATTAAAATAGGTATTCAACTTTTGGCATAGTTTACTATTCGGACAGACCAGGGATGCCGTCTGACTTCGTGTCAGTCAAGGGCATCATTATATTAATTATAGTGATCAAACGGAAATATGCATGTGATCTGTCATCACATGTGAAACAATTACCTTGAATTATAACAGATATCATGTAACTTCCGATTTACGCATGAAAAAGACGCTGTTCTGTTCACCTATTTTTCATTCATCGCATTTCTTCCCTTATATTTACTACTTGTTAGACGGAAAATGTTAGTTTTTTTATTACAATTGAATTATATCTGCATACTTAAACTATGTAAGGTCTCTACAGTTACCTTGACAATGATTTTATCTTTAAATTAATTCGTAATCAAATACGTTCACTAAATTTGTATTTTCTGTAAAGAAAAATATTAACATAGAATATTTATACGTAGCAAAACTCAAATAATATAACGTATATACTCTGGATTTATACTTTTTACATTTTTTACGAAATTTCGTTTACGCGGAAACTAAATGTTATTTTTATACATGCTGACCGTTAAAATATTTGCATCCATCCATATGAAAAATATCTAAATGTACATTTATTTTTATAAGAAGATATATCTACAAATCTAAAAAACTTTTAAAATCGTAGTTTATCTTTCAGTCCTCCTCGATTTTTAGTTAAAACTGTTGAAATCATTAAGGATACGGAAGCCATGCGGTTTTCCTGGTTCAACTGATTGTCTTAATATACATAACTCATTTCAGACATGAACCGAATATTTCACATCTGGTGTATTAGTAATACGACATTTTCTCTAATGGACCGAGTAAATAGTTTTGCGTTCTATTCACGATTTATAAATAATCTGTGATTCGGCTCTATGACAACTATTAGCAAAACATCGGATTTCTACTAGTCCCATAACAGTTCATCCGTGTAGCTTAGCAGGACTAGATGCCTGACATTTGTGCCTGTGTTTAGTCACGGGATACCCAATTTTATGGCAGACGCCATATGACAAGTACGGCGTCATGAATTTACTACTAGAGCACGTCACTGGATAAGAGCCAACAATGGCCTAGAAATTGTAACCTTTGGTGATTGTATCGGCTACATTTATTGGCAACATTAAAAGACAGAAATAACTTACAGGGAATACAATTTATTCGTTACTTCAAATTATTGTTTGTTAAAATAATTTTCATTTTTCTTAATCCGTTAAAGTACATAACTGTTTAGCTAAAGAATGATGAGATTTTTTTGGAAAGATAGCTAAAATTACAGTTTTATTCATGAATTTATTTTATACCATTTTAACAGAATGTATATCTTTAGACTAAAGTTATTAACACAAAACTATGGTATAAGTTACAGCTTATTTAAATTTTTTTAATGATAAGTACATTTTTCTTTAATTAATGCGTATATGACACATCAGTTAATTTGGTAATAATCATATTCAATCATACTGTATGACGATACATTACGTCTTGCAAATGTTTTCGTCAAGTAAGAGCAGAACCGATCGGAATAATTTTCAATACTCGGTTAAACACACGAATTTGCACGATCAGTGACGGTTTTAGAATGAACTGTCACTGTTTTCGTATGTCATCAAGTGATCATCAATGGCAAGTGGTTGTTTATAACTAGTACCAAGAAAAGCTGAGTTACTTCATTAAAAATGCATTACAGAATTATTTAAAACTTTGCGGCTTAATAATTATCGGTTCCGACATGATATTCATGTAATTATATTATTGTTTTTATTTTTATGTAGCATATGTAGTTCAGCAATTTGCAATGTGGTAAAGTTTATGTTATAAAAAAGTGCCAACAAGTATTGTTTTAAAATAGTGTATTTGACAATTTACATGTGTGTGACAATTTACATGTGTGTTTAATACAGATTATTCCATGTCTGTGTGGTCGACAAGTACTGTGGGGCTTGAATTGTCCAGGTCGTTGTGTAAAGCACGAGAAGCTAGAGCGAATAGTACTGCACCACTGTGGAATCGTTCCACAAATAAAGTAAGTTACATTAAACTAGCATATGTACTACGCATTTTACATTACATTTTATTACTCATAATTTCAGCCAAACTTCATAAAAATAGAATAATGTATATTTTCTGTAGAATTTGGCAAACTGTAAATAGTTTACTTGAGAATGGCGTCCAAGATGTCATTCTTGATAAATTAGTTTAATGTTAAATATTATGATTTTGTTATCTGTATTTTAAGAATATTGTTTGATGTTTTAGTCCAAGATGTCCCAGTCAGGTGAAGATTTACACACACCCGGCTACTTGTCATGGCGAAAACTTCAATTGAGTCGAGCCAAGTTGAAGGCATCAAGTAAAACATCAGCCTTGTTGTCTGGTTTCGCGATGGTAGCGATGGTGGAAGTACAGTTAAATGATTGTTCTAAAGTGCCAAAGAATGTGCTTGTCGCATTTGCTGTGTGCACAACTTTACTAGTAGCTGTTCATATGTTAGCATTGATGATCAGCACTTGCATCCTACCCAACATCGACGCCATCTGCAGTTTGGATTCGATCAGTCTCGTTCACGAATCACCACATGAGAGACTACATTGGTACATCGAAACTGCGTGGGCATTCTCAACATTACTTGGTCTGTTGCTGTTTTTGTGCGAAATCGCCATATTGTGTTTCGTTAAGTTTTATGACTTTTCAATTACGGCTGCGTGGTCAGCGAGCGTAGTGCTTGTTCCTGTCCTCATAATATTCCTTGCGTTCGCAATTCATTTTTACCGTTCACTGGTCACGCACAAGTATGAAGTAACAGTGTCGGGCATTAGAGAACTTGAAATGCTCAAAGAACAAATTGAACAAGGAGATTTAGACAGAACTAATACTGGAATGAACCAGTTACTAGGTGGCGCACATGTTGTCTGACATGCAGCTGCTCCTTATACACATATTACTGGATAGCAGAGTAAACAACTGATATTGATATTATGACGCTGATATTATGTAGTGTATATATGTGTAACGGATAATCCGTCAGGGATTCCACATATAAAGTAATCATAAGGTATACATGTACCTGGACGCAACATTCATTCCTATCGAAATTGGAAAGACAGACAGTGAGCACCGTTCCATTTTGAACGTCTCTACTGCGAATGAGCTCACACCAGATAATTTGTTCATGTGATTTGATTATATAATTACGTTCTTATATTCTTAATTTATTTACTTAAAGCAATATGCACTAAGGTTTAGTAGTTTTACATCACTTTTTATAAACGAATACACTGTACGTGGGTATTACATAGCATGTGGACAATTTTTATACTGTTTGTATAAATACTTGTGCACTTATAGAGGGGCGTGTACAAAGATTTTTTTTCAAGTACGATATACTGTATATTGTACATGAAACAAGGTGATACAGCGTTTGTTTTGCAAATATGTATAAGAGGCGCACCGAAACCAATAATTATAAGGTTCCATGGATTGTTTTTACATCTGTAGATTATAGAATGTATGTGGTAATTATAATTGTATATTATATAGTGAACACATAGCTATAATTCTCTAATGTAAAATGCCATAACTACTTAAACAAATAGATCTGTATATACAACTTATATTTTAATATACATATATGCATTGGATTTATTGTTTAGGTAATTTTCATTTCGTGCAGCAAACAAAACCTTACAATCTTTTGTTGTGTCTGAAATGTAAATAATAGGATAAATTCCTATATATTTAAGTTGTATATTAATATTATTACCGTAGGTATAGGATTCTGTGTACTATAAAGAGCACTCTGACGAAATGATATATCCTCCATCGTAGAATTAATAGCAATATCATCGCACCATACACCTTCTTGCATTTGGCCAGTATTCAAATGATAAAATCTTCCCCATCCATTCTTCTTGTCATTTTTCCATTCTCCTTCATATCTATCACCATTATCTATAAAATTCGATAATCATATACGAAAAAATTTTGATAGCTAGTAAGCACGCACGTACATCGGACAAATAATCCATCCCCTTCACGTTGATTGCTTTTCCAATCACCAGCATAAAACGAACCATCAGTATACCACATTTTACCATATCCATGTCTACGATTACATCTCCATTCTCCAACGTAATATCCGTCATTCATATAACCATTTCCAATGCCATGTTGTTTATTTGCAAGCCAATTGCCCTTGTATTTCGGAATATATTCAATATTATGTATGTTATCAACGTAGGAACCAAATCCTTCTCGTTTATCATTTACCCAGTTCCCTTCATAAAGCTCATTTCGTTTTGTCAATACTGAAACGAAACCTGTTTTTGGTGTGGGATACACAGTTTTATTAGAGTTATGATGTTTTTTTATAGAATTGTCATGTAGAAATGGCATGGTTTTCAATATTATTTGAACCTATCTATATACGATAATTTTTAATCTGAACAAGAATTTTAATTATCACATCCCACCATGTTATTTGAAGCAAAGATTTTGTTTGCAGGGCAACTTGTATAACAATGAATTTGTTTAATTATCAGTAACAATTTTTTTATATCTTAATAGTCGTTTTGTATTTTAATTATTTTACAAAAATATTTTATATAGTTGTAAAATGTTAATGCATTTAAATCCGTGAAATTTCATATTTCCTACATTCAAATTGTATTGCATGCATTAGTGTCACGAGGCGGACAGTAGCACAACTATTTTGTATTTTCGATATTTGAACCTTATCTCTCGGCATTTTCATCAAATTTTCGGTATGTCATTTCGTGGTTTCTTCATTCGGGTAGTGAATGTTCTTTGTTAATTTTCGTAAATATGGCTACTGACGTAAATAGAGTTAATAGAAAACGAAAATCAAATTCTGATTTAATATTTGAAGTGGAAGAAGGTGATTGCTCTCCATCAAGCTCTCCAGAGCGTATTGCAGAAATTGCTTCATATTCCGTAAATGAAACGAAGGCATCGACAGGTACTTTAAACATAACCGCTTTGTTTTGTTATGCTATGATGCTTGATTGTATTATGTTTGACATGGTTTCAGAGGTAAATAAAAATGTAGTAGACAATGATTTTAAACAAACAAAGCCTGATGTGGATTTACGATGTATGGATATGGAAGTTGACAGCTTATCACCATCTCCAGCAGATATGGATAAGCCATTTGTTACTTTGATATTTCGTGATAAAAGCGTCGCGAACAGACATAAGAATCAAATAATAAATTTCATTAAGAGTATGGTAAATTTTACTTTGAACGAAGAGTCAGAGTCTTATATAAAAATTAATTTATGGGAAAATAGTTACGATTATGATAGTATTAATAGTACTATTATTGATACAAAAAGTATTGACTTATTTGTGGTTGACACAACGCCTTCAAAGAACCGTGAGATCCTTCCAAGATATTCACCAAATCGTATTATTGATGAATTAGATCCTGATAAAGCAAATGGAACACTGAATGATAAGGATAAATCAAATTACCGTTCAAATACTGTTTGCTTTAACTGTGATGGAAATCATGCTATGAAAGATTGTACGGAAAAAAGAGATTACCGTCGAATTAAGCTAGCACGTGATAAATACATGTCTAACACGCAAGCTAAAAATGTGTATGTAATATATATAATCCATGTTTATTCAATTATTGTTAACTTATAATTGTATTTGAATTTTCAGGCGTTATCATAAAGAAGAAAATCAAAAGTACAAACACTTAGTGCCTGGAAAAATATCCGATAAATTAAGAAGAGCCTTAGATCTTCATCAACATGAAATCCCGCCGTATGTATATGGGATGCGAACATTAGGTTATCCTCCTGGTTGGTTACAAGAAGCCCTAATCACAAACACCAAGATACAAATGTTTGACTTTCATGGTTGTGCAGTGAACGACACCAAATCAGAAAATAAAATTATCGATCCAGACAAGGTCGTTGAATATCCTGGCTTTAATGTTCCATTGGAAGATGGTTTTAAAGATGTAAGTCCAATTCGACTATTAACCTGAACATTTTAAATAAATGTCTTCATTGTAGGAATATAAATACTATAAATGCCCACCGTATAATGAAAATCATAGTAAAAACAAAATGTTAGATTATGTTATAAAAATGGCACAAGCAAACCTCCAAAATCAGATGCAATCGACTCATACAGCTAGTCCGTGTACTCAGGAACCAGTACCTCCTGTATGTGTTGAATCAGATAGTAACAGTCAGGATAGTGAGGTGAGTATATTTGTTACTTCAGTATTTTCAGTTGAATAGTATACGAATGTTTGTTTTACAGTCAAAAGAACCGAAGAAAAATAGAAGCGAATCACCAACACTGACTGATCTAGAATTACGGAAAAAGCAACTGTTAGCTGAACTAGAAGACGGCAGTTTAAATAGTCCACAGCCAACTGTTACAGAGAACGGTGACAAGAACGTTAGTGAATTGTCATGTCGAAGTGTGGTGTCGAGTGCGTGTGGTACACCAATATTAAAAAGTGCATCTCCATATGTACAACTGCCCGACAGGGATAAATTCTCCAAAGATATATCACAGGTTATAAACTTTGAGAATCTGCCAAATTCAACAGGTAAGTATGAGCAGATGAGTAAAGTTATTAGTAAAGTTCGTGGAACAGTCAAGAATAACAATACTACTACTGACAATGATAAATCCTGACCTGGGGATATTATCTACATCGTGTGCATTTATTTCTAAAGAGTCTTTTTATAATGTACAAAATATTCGATCACGTTTCACTAGTTCCAGTTCCCAAAATTTTAATCTAACAATGTTCTACAGTTCATATAATGCACTTTCATCATCTTACACAATTCAAGCAACACTTTACCTCTCATATTCCATATTAGAATTTTTATAGCTATACGCATTATATAGGACAGTACATATTAACAGGCTAACATCAACGTAGATATTTAATAACTCCGTAATACACTTACCAGCGTTACACAATAGTTCCAGGATTAAAACCGAGTTTTAATATAGAATAGATACTTGCAATAATTATGAATGAATGTCATGGGAATAGGACCTAGTAAAATATAACAGGGCTGGAAACTGGTTAAAATAAAAAAATTAAAAATTTAACGAAAAATCATTAACCGATCTGCAGTAACGATGATCAGTATCGATTAAATTTTAACCAGTATTTGTTTCGGTTACCAGCCTTAGAATGTTGTATGAATGTGTTAATGGTTTCAAGTGCTATTTTTATATATGGTGATAATTCCATTTAAAGCAATTACACATATTAAATAGTGGTGTCTTTTATAACTATTGATGAAGAAATAATATTAGAAAAAGTGTTGAAAAATTTACGATAATTGATTTTTGTATACTTTGATGGTTTGACATTTAATTGTATAGTTATAGCACGTGATACGTGCTGGTCACGCAGTTAATCAACATATTGATTTATATGTATATTATAAGCCCCCTCCCCTCCTCCACACACACACACATTTTATAAGATACCTACTAAGCAGCATATTTTGTAAGTTCTGTATGAGCCAATTATTTGTGTATAATTTTGTATTTTACAGAAATGCCTGATTATTAAATAATAACCAGGTATGGTACAAGTTAGGTTCTATTAGTTAATACATAAGTGATAAAGACTTTGTTTATAAACCATATTTATATCTTATCAGTTTGACATACATATATATATATTGATGATTAGATTTGTAATAAATGATGAGACATGTGTCTAGTTATGGATCGATTATATTCAGGAATCATGTACAAATTGTAAATATAAGAATATTGTACATTTTTCAATTATTATTAAGTTATGGTACAATACTGTATTGTCCGTACACAAAAATATATTTTGGTTTTTAAACATCACCCAATGCAGTAATACGATTTGTCCCTCTGGTGGATATGGAGCACAGCTTGGCAGGTAGGTATGTGCGTGGTACGAACCAGTACGGAATGTTGTGTGTGACACCAGTGATCCAGTAGCATTGGGCGCTACTCGCACAAGCAAATATCAATTCAATTGAACACTATCTAACACCTCCACAATTGTGACTAATTACTCACAGCATAATATATAATAAACATTGTGTTATTATTACTATAAATATAGAATTTGTAAAAGTAAATAAAATAATACATAACATGTGGTGCGACTGGAGAAATAAGTCTGATAGAAAAAAAAACATACATTATTGCATTTGATATATAATTCAGGTACCAGCCCTTATTCCCAGATTAATATGTATATAATTTCTTATAGTTTGTCAGTAACTCTTTATAAAACTCGATAATTATTGTGTATCCGGCATTAAGATGTGGCAGGCGGCGGTGTAGGTGGGGCACCTGTGCCTCCCTGTAACATTCGTATAAAACAAATGAATAATAACATATTTACTTACACATTTTATATGTACTTACCGCTCCATCACCAAATGGTTTGGCATCTGCGTCAGAATAATTCCTCAAAGTACGAGGTCGCATAAAATACATAGCCATAGCGAATACAATAAACAAACTCATCATCAAGAAACTATCTGCTGGGGTCTGATTTGATGATCCTGGTACTGGAAACAGTCGACAATCAAATATATAGCTTCGATTCGATTTTGTTCACTTAAATACCACACATATCACTGTCACTAAGCACACAATTACTTACACATTCTCTCATCAATGCATTCGGTATCGGTGCAATAAGCCTGGGTCTGTCGCAACTGAAAATAAAAATATTATATTTGAAGAAATTATGAATGTATGTTGATTATGATGCATACCAATGATAACAGCCTCCGCATTGCCATTTCATGGCTCCATATGCACTCACAAGGATCCATTTCATCTGCCATTGATAGTTATTTGGTTGTAAAACTCCGTGTCACTTGAACATGATATTAAATTAGAATTGTGTGAATGATGTACATGATAATAATAAATACGAATTTACTTTTTGCAATATGTAAACAAAGCATTGCGATATGACATGTGTCAAATGTTTGCTAATGTGACAAAAATGTATGCTAAACAAGAACAAATAATAAACAAAATGTTTCTTCCGGTATTTCAAAGAATCCGGAATTTTTACATATCTTAAACAGTCACGTATAGAAATATACACCTACAATAAATTCTTGTTTAATTGAGGTAGAAGTTCGACATTTTTATTGATACTACATAATTAGCATCTGTCATTTATCTTCATACACAAACAAAAACAAATCGATGATTCATATTGAAAACATACCTTTGAGTATAATATATTCTTCGTATTTTACTTCAGCCACGTAATGCCAAATGAAGGATATATGTCAAATAATATATTTCGCACTGTTTTTTTAATAATAACTGTGACAAGAGCGATACATACCAACCCAACATCACACAATTCATTCTCAGATTGGCTAGCATGTTCCACAAGCGACCAATGAAACCGTTCCTACGAGTCCACGTGATTTTGGTGGCAATTTTAACTATGAATTACCTGTTATAACTTACGTGTGCTACATTCATTTGCAAAAGATAAAGCACCTGGCAATTATACAACAGTACAATGACAAAATATAAAAATAGCAACAGTCTGATTATGATTACAAAATGATATTTTGACAATAATACCAGAAAAAGTGATAGTTTCATTGCTATGTCATCCGTGTCTGCGCTAACACAACATTGCACTCAGCTTTGAAAATCAGATGACCATTAATCAAAGTGGGTGACACACCATAAAATTTTTTGTACATTTTCGCACATTTCTGATAAGGAGCCCAGAAAATATGGGTTACATTAACATTACTTTGATGGGTTTTGCATTTTATGGATTAAAATTTTGTACAACTGTTTGTCATATTCGTTCCATTCATAATTCATATTGAATTGTACTTAAATATATCAAATATAAATTTATTAAATTACTAATATGTTTGTTGTGATACGCTAAAAAAAATAAAATTTTAACTCTTTACAACTATAAACGAAATGTATTTGTTTTAATTTTCCTGTTATTTTCTACATACATGTATTGATGTATTGCCAAATTTATGTTCACAAAATTATCAACATACTTACAGTAAACAACATATTACACTAGTTGTTTATAAAATTAGCATGTGTCGCAATTTTCCTTTATGTTTATATTTAGAACAATGTGAATGATTCACACAAGAATAAGTTTTGCACATTACACTATGTTTAAGGAATGTCAGGTTTTCAAATATAAAATAAAATCTACACCATCATAATTTTTCGAATAACTAAAAAGTATTGTACTAAAGTGAATTAATCTAACTGTTAATGTAAATTTCGAATAAACTACTGAACAAAAAGGCTACCAATATAAATTTAAAAAATAATAATATATCTGCATTTGAGTACAAATATAATGTTATATGTCATATGACCTAAATTTTACCGGAAATTCATTTACTTGCACACTATAACTTTTCCCGTAAATCATACAGTATAAATATATGTGATCTGCATGCGTGATGGTTGCCGTTAACAAGAATGAACAGATACTGCCGCGAGGAGTGGCTACCAGAGTCTGGAGGCGGGCACCGGAAGATCTCTGCGGATCACCGGAGTGAGTGGTACTGGTATTCGTCATTGCAGCGTGCGACGCTACAGCGGACAGGACAAGCCGGAGTGCAGGAGTGTTAGTTGACTCTGCATTATTGTAGCTCTTGCTCTGCGAGTTTGTCTTTCGGCTGTTAGCGTGGTGCGTGGTTGCCGGCTTGCATGGGGCACGCTGACTCCAGTTTCGCGCTGCTGTACACACTGTGGCGCTGAAATAACACACTAAATCATCATCATACGCGGAAAACCGCACAGGCTTCCACTGTTCGCGTTCGGACATGGACCGACAGTTCCTCACGCAGAAACCCCGTCACGTTGATCTTCTGAACAAGTAAGTTTTGTTTATTTAAACACTCCATTTTGCACGATAAATTTGATTAAAACCCACCGGTTTACTATAACGAACTTAATTATCAAATTTTTTCAATACATACATTCTAATGTTTCTCTTTATCATGTTAGTATACAAAGCTAAAGTTTCAATTTATCTACCTCAAATGAGATATTTTTATTTAACGAAACTTCCAAACTTTAGTTTTGAATAGTACACTTATGCACGGGAGATTCGAATGCTTTTATGAAATATCCGCTCATTTTATATATGTAGTTTTCTGTCATACATGTTGATAATTTGAATAATTTAATTTGAATATGACATCATTTAACAAAAAAATTGCAAAGGATTTAATAACTATCGAGAATGATGGAATTATTACCTATTCACCGACCAGTTTTTATAAATTTACATTAGACAATAAAGTGCCTAATAAATTATATGAATTTATTATCTACTAAAAAATCTGGTAACCAATTATCAAAATAAAATAAAATAACAACTTATATTAAATCACTAGATATGAATAACATAATTTTACTATATTTAGTTTTATAAAATATTTTCAATAACAGATCACTGCAATTATGAATGTAGTCTATGAAATACGGACACATCATATGTTTAACAAAATCTATTACACACTTTTTACATAATTCTAAACAAACCATCACTGTAAATGTGTAAATTAATTACAATAAGACAGTAGTAAGGTTTGAGTATTAGTTCGAAGGTCATTACCGAACAATAATTAAACGATAACTTAAGAATTTTTTGACTTGTAAGTTTATACGCATGAAATGTATAGACGCCAATGTGAAATGTGTAAATTGCACTTCCTGTCCTCGTGTGGGTTTAACTCAAACATCATTCCGACACTTGGTTAATTACTGAAATAGTTCATTATTTAACCCGTATTATGAATACTTTCACTTTTATATTTGCAGTAATTTGTAATCACCGGTCAACGTTGTGTTTAGTTTTAGATGCCGGCCGTTAAAAAAACTAGTTTCCATGTTTATTATGATTCAAGTAGAGTGGAACGCGATAAAATTTTCAAGTTTTGACAAATTACACAGTTGGTCCTTAGCGTAATATAATTTAACTTAAGTGTACTTTAATATCAAATTTATTTTGATCCTCTGAGTTTTGTCTTCAGTGTTTTCCATTGTATTTAATAACACGTGGAGTTTGATTCACGAAATATAAAGAAACATTATTGCAAAATCTGTGTGAATGGGTATAAAAAAACCTTGAAATATTATACACGTATTCAAATACATTTATAGACAACTACGTATCTTAAAACTTGATCATAGTCAAGGTTAACTGTGTCCTAGGTTATGGGCCCTATTGTCCAGAGGCCGGATAGCCTAAATAGAGGACCTTTTATTTCATAAAAATTATTTATAACTGTAAGATCACCCGTTAGGGAACAAAATCCTAATAACTAGTATTTAATCATTTTTATATGCGTTTATTTATTTTATTGATGTTATTATTGCAGCACATTATAATATAAATGTTGCAAATTATTCGTCACACAGTTTATCTTATTTTTACATAAATTACTAACTATTACATAATCCAATCATTGGATTCTGTATTCAATGATACTGTTGTAAGACAAGAAGATATGTGTTATAATTAATTCATAAGTCGTTATGCAAAATGCGGTATATTTTGCATAGTTACTATGTTCTACGAAACAATTTGAATAAAATATGCTTAGTTTCTTAAGGAAATAGCAGGAAAATTTGACATGTGGATAAATCTATTATTTTCGATTGGAATCAGTTGAGAATACACAGTATTTGAAGCGTGTTGTTCTAGTGTATCCGGTTAAATTATTCACTGCTTTCCTTCATTTTCAATTGTGTATATTCATTAATCGGGTTCGTACTTGATCCGTTAACAAAATACTGTATAATTTTATATAGGATGACGTTATACATATTCATTTGATGTTTATTTATTATATTATTTTATCTATAAAATA
>JAGJTL010000032.1:4294428-4307814 GCA_022063505.1 Calosoma granatense
GTTTTTTTCTTTCGGTTCACGAAAACGAAAACGAAATATTTTATACGAAAACTAAAAAAACGAAAACTAAATATTTCGTTTTTGTTCCGACTGGAAACGAACGAAAAAATTTCGGTTTCCAGTCCCTGGTTCTAATGCTCCTGCATGAGATCATAGTTGATTTTTTACATGTTTATTTTTAAATTTCATGACGGCAAATACTAATTTTGAATTAAAGAACAGTAAAATCTTTATATAATACGTTATGTATATACTAATTTTTTATACTTCATTGTATTTGTTTTATTTACTGTGTCAAATTTTAAAGTAATACAATGTAGTAATTAAGACCATTGTTCAAATATTCATAGATTATAATATAATTTAAAAATTATACTTCAAAAAAACAGAATACTATAAAATATTGTACAATGTACAATGCGTCTCATCATTTATTTTTCATCGGACGTTCCCAGCAGATGCATGCAACTGTTTAAAAGTTGTTCGTTGGTTTATGATGGTTGAAAGAAGGGGTTAGAGTGCGGTGCGGGTGGCTATGTGTATCACCGTTGATCAAGTGGCCTCTGACACCTGTCGGCCGCGTGTGATGTACACACAATGCGCACGTTTTCAGGATTAATTAACAACCAAACGTAGGATGTCGACCACCGCCCGATGTGTTGACTGTTCGACATCACGTATCGGGAAAAATATGAACGCGTATGACATTCTCTTTAAGGTTTATAAATACACCTACCTGCTAATGTTTTACGTTACCGAATTTTCATTCCTACTTCAATGGACTGTTTGACCTAGTTATAAATTTCTAATTGTAAAACATATAAAAATGAAATATATTATTATGTTTTTGAAGGGTTATTTTATAAAGATTTTTTTACAACATAGAAAAAATTAGAAACGCACAATGTAGTAAACAAAATAAATACTCTTGTCAAATACTAATTACAATAATCTCCGTTCTGCACTAATAATAGCTTGTCAGTACATGAAAAACGCATCCAAATTTGACAGAACTAACAACAACAAAGCTCACTAACTAAATAGGTAAATCAAATCCTTTTACACCCAGCCTGTGTTTTTTACCAACACAACAAATTATTATTTGATAATAAATTTTTGTACTTAAGTATGTTATTTGTCTAGGAGACCTTGGTAAGCGGCTGACTGAACGTCGTCGGCAGCAGCACAAACGGTGTCATGCCTAAGGAGACGACGAAGAGTGTCGTGCCCGCTTCACCGGGTAACGGCGACGAGCGTGAGACCTGGGGCAAGAAAGTTGACTTCTTGCTTTCAGTTATTGGATTTGCTGTTGATCTTGCTAATGTATGGCGATTTCCGTACTTATGTTACAAAAATGGAGGAGGTACGTATACGCACATAAAACACAAAATCATTTCATTGATATCATGATAATAATTATCACTACACTATACTACAATGTTACTACTTTAAAAATTGGAAACATTTAATATCCTTGTATTTTTTAAAACACCCTGCTATTTACAAATGTAATTAACACTTTTTTATTTTGATTATAAATTATTCCAAATATATGTTTATTTTAGCGACATCTGTATGAATACACACGAACGGTTTTGCAGTAATTATAAATAGGCTTATTTATTTTAATTGATCTTTCCAGGACCTGCTTATTTATTCGAAAAATTAATAAACATTATTTAGTTGTTTTTATTAGATAAATGTGGCAAATTTAAATATTACTGGAAAGTACGCGTAATATAAACATGTACCATTTCAGGGAAACTGGTTTGTGGTTGTGGTGTATGTTATTTACATAAAAATAATTTCTAATTTAGACATGCGACAGAACATATTTAGCAAATGTGTAATTTTTTTACATAATATACATTTAACCGCAGCAATTATGCAGCTCACTTATACAGTTTTTAAACCACAACAGTAGAATTTTATAGCGTTTAATAGAAAAATGCTATATTTAAACATTTGCATGCAATTGCACAGAAGACAGGAGAATACAGAAAAGAAATGAGAGTGCAATTTATGGAAACATCATTTATTTCACGCGTAAAGCTTTACAGTGAGAACAAAAATCTCAGTCTCCTTACAGGAAACCTAATAAGGGAGGCTTCGATAGGGACACATGTTCCCAGGATTCGTACAGGCTTGTATCTTATCCAATCACATCATTCCACATGTACATACGTGCATACTCACATACAACTGTCATTCCGTTCCGGGTGTAGTGGTAGTAGGCCGCGGAACTGATGCAAAACGTATATCCACGTACGATTTTTTGTTTTATAAAATGAATCCTACTTTGGTTCCTCCAGATCCTTGGTGCGCGAACTACGAGAGATATGTTCTAATGTCCGGTCGTGTCAGATTCATGCATACCGCTACGGGCCAAATTCATTTCCTCGTCTTTTATCTTCAATATTTAAGCATTCATACGCAATTCTAATTCAAACTCCACAGACATCTTTTGCGATCAACGAATTGATTAGTAATTCAATAAATTAATAAATATGTAATGACAGAAATTGCATTGAAGCAAACATTTCATAATGAATTTACTGCTTTAATAATGCTGTGCGTAGAGTACTGTTACATCTAAGTTATTCCAGCTAAAGTAGAGCACTGGTTTAAATTTTAGCCGCGTATCTTGTTAACGCAGGTAATTTACGATTTCATTTCTTGAATAAAAATTTTACGCGTGAAGCGATAATCGAGGCAATATTTTTGTGTAATGTGCCGAGTGTCGACGAGATTCAGGGTCCCGGAAACGAATGGTTTCTGTAGATGGCAGCAGAAACGACATTGACGCTCGGTACCTGTTGAGTGCTTTCTCCATCAAAAAAATCACTTCTAGACCGCGCGCAACGACCACAGAATGAATCGTGATCTTTTCACGTCGCCCCACATCCGGAGTTTGAAATAAAAGTCAGTGACAAAGGAACAGAAACCGCCTGTCTGGACAGGCTTGCACTAGGCTAGATTAAATAGGGTAACGAACAGTACAGGCGAAAGTTACATAAAACTAGGAAAAACAAAAATAATTACCAAACGTAAATCAAGCATACATCTCCAATCGTATTAGTTTATGGTATGTACTGTAAATATGTACATTACATTTATATGACATTGTGCATTTGTACAAGTGCAATAATAGACTCCGGTTTATCGGCTTTGAATACGGGTAAATTGTGCCCGAGTCAGCCCTCGGTCGTCGAGCACTTTACAGATGTACTTCGCTACTCTCTGCGGAATCGCATCAATTATGATTTGGAAAAGTCGAGTGTAGTCGGGAGCTTGACGTTTTTATAAGACTTTAAATGCGATTATTCGCTTCATTGATATCGTAAGCTTTTATACGCGCGCGTCGCCTTCCACAACCGAACTTAAAGTGTTCTCCGCTTTTACGTCTCTGTTCACGTCCGTCCACCGATTAGGTCCTGCTCTGCGACCTCTTTTAATAATGGCTACATTTGATGTGGCCGACGGATCACGCATTATGATTCCTGTCTTGTGCACTGTGCACAATTCACTATAACGCGTAATGGATTTACTCAGCAATGCATTCTTGTAAGTGTTAGGCGGTGTACTCACTTCAAAATGTTTATGAAATTTTTGAAAGGTCTTCTTAGATTCTCGAGCAACGTACCTACGGTTATTTCATTGTCTTGTCATCAATATTCATAATTGTAAAGTGCTTGTTATAAGCGCCTGACGTAAATTCATTAAACATCATATTTCGCTTAAATATGAAATAAAACAAACAAGTGAAATTGTTTTCAGGGACGCGCGTTATGATTTTATTGATGGCAAAGTGATTTTCATTGAACCCTGGGGAACGGTAGAATACGGCGGATCCCGACGGAGGACCGGAAAGTACAATTAAGCATCCCGAGATCATCGGATCACGAGAGGCTTAGGCGCTCCTCCCGAGTCTTTCCGCAAGTCCCCCAGGGCTTCCGGTCGTATCATAGTCTTTGTCCAACGTTGAAATAAGATACAAGAGTCCAGTAATTGACTGCCGATAATCGAGTTATCTCTTGCTGTGTGTTAGATGATGGAGTGGTCCCGAAAACTCTGTCGTGATATCAATTAATACTTGCGCACGTCCCGCACACCCGCTCTACCACCGACATAAGGTTAAGTGGCAATCGACTGCCGTACCGACCACCCCACCAGCCTGCTAGACACCCCTTTCAACTGTCAATAATGACGTAACTCAATTTCCACACGCCATTAGTGATGGCCCTGTTCTGGAGCCGTGTCATTATAGCGATACTCTGTACTATAACTGTACTATACTGTACTACGTTGTACTGTATGGGCAAGCCGCCGACACTGCACGACGCCACCGCCGATTTCTTGCTCTGGTCTCATACGATGTCGTTGTATTTATCTTACAATGAAATGTTTTATAGCAATACTTGTACAGATACATATCAGTAGACAATTTCATATAAAATCACTAAATACGTTTGATTGAAGAATGTAAGGTCATAATACCTTCTATTTAAATATCCATGAACACCCTTCGCCATATGAAGAATGTATTATTGAATAACATATTTTGTTCGCAGGTGCTTTCCTTGTGCCCTATTGTATTATGTTAGTGGTGGGTGGAATTCCTCTCTTCTATATGGAACTTGCGTTAGGACAGTTCAATCGGAAAGGTGCCATCACCTGTTGGGGCCGTCTGTGTCCACTTTTTAAAGGTACAGTATATTTAATTCATCAGATTCGTGCATTTGTTAGTACAGAGATTCAATAACATCACAATAGAAAATACTACGTGAAGCAAATATAAGAACGAAATGTTACGCATAGATTTTCGGGGTGCTATAGTAATAAAACATGGGTTTTATATGTATTGAAAGACGGGGTGCGTGAATCTGTAAAAAGTAACAAACTGTAAGTTCGTACACACGCGCTACGTCTGTCTGTAACAAAGTTACCTTCGACTGGAACTTGTGTACAAGGGAACATTGCCTGCGTGAAAGCTGGAAGCATTGATTCCCGGAAGTGAGAACTATAGAACTATTCTCGGATTCGCTCGGTAATTGATAGCTGTGACGTTCACTTTGAGGATGCAGCATGAGGAAAAGATGAATAAATCATATTGTTGTAAGTCCTGTCGCACGGTGGTGAAGTTGTCGGACGGGTCAGAGTGAGAGGAGATCATGTGGGTATGACGACGTGCTCTCCAGAGTCAATTATCCACTCGACGGGTCTAATCTCCGGAAACTCCGGGCGCCGGAAACGTTGGAGGGAGTACACTTCTCTCTTATTCTCTCACTGTCTCGCTCACACTCTCTTTCTGTACTACACAAAAGATATTTTTTAGCCTCTCACTACTTAGTTGGAAGTTCCAGGGTCGGTACACGCACTTTTCACAATCACACAACTAGCTTTTGTATTTCATATTGGCATCGCAACGAAGTCAACTAATACAATGTTCTGTCGCATAACAAAGTTTAATAAATCGAAGAGCATGGTAATGCAACGTTAATAAATTTATTCCATTTCTCATATTTTCTCACTTAAATGATAGTATTATTTATTTTTATCAAGATTTTAACAAATGTCATTGGATTTTTATAAATAAATAAACGAGAAGTAATTTTAATACAGTTGTTTATTTCTTGTATAACATTTAGTTCCAGTCCTTCTCTGCTCTTCTTTAGAAAAAAAGCGGAAATTCATTACATCTTCATGACAATTAATATGTAAAATATGACCCTGAACGAATAAGGAAGAAAAAAGATTAATGGGGTTTGAATTATGCATTATATTTCTTTTTTAAGAAAATCGCTTCGAGCGGCGTTGACAAGTGCGTTCTAATGTTCTTCCCCGTAACTTTTCGCTTGTTTCGTAACGAACTTTTCGTATCGTGTATTAAATATTATAAACTGTATCTGATTTTGTCAGGTATTGGATATGCGGTGGTCCTGATTGCATTTTACGTGGATTTTTACTACAATGTCATTATTGCGTGGGCTCTTCGCTTCTTTTTCGCCTCATTCACGGACATGCTACCTTGGACCACATGCGATAATCCGTGGAATACACCCTTCTGTCGACCTGTACGTACATGCAACGTATTTAACTTGCAAGCATTTATTCTGTACTCAATTAATTCCACAGTTTGAAATGCCGGACGGGAACTCAACAGGAAACACAAGTGCAGTGGCAGTTTCTTCGTTAGGTGGTGGTGAAGATGGTAGATTCACATCTGCTGCTTCTGAATATTTCAAGTAATATATTACTGAAGTATTTGGTATTGTTATATATGTTAATAAATGTTTGTTTACAGTCGTGCTATTTTGGAACTGCACAAAAGTGATGGCTTACACGATCTTGGTACTGTGAAATGGGATATGGCATTATGTTTGTTGGCTGTATACGTCATCTGCTACTTCTCCTTATGGAAGGGCATTTCTACTTCTGGCAAAGTCGTGTGGTTTACAGCTTTATTTCCGTACGCAGTGCTACTCATCCTGTTAGTGAGAGGAATTACACTTCCAGGATCTGCTCTCGGTATCAAATATTATTTGAACCCGAACTTCGAAGCAATTACCAAAGCAGAGGTAATAATATTTTTCTACTGGAAAATTGATTTCAAAAAACGATTGTTTTAAGAAGCTTAAAAAAATTTTGATCTTCGTAAATCCAAAATAAATCTTTTAATTGAAACTGGGAGAGAAGTATTTCAATCATTCTTATTTTGAGAATGAATGAGTTCACGGTATTTTGCATTTAAAGAATTAATTTCCTTTTCCCCCTTTTTAATTCCGGAAATACGGGACAGTAAATATATAGAGCCATAAATATGTACAAGGAAATTAAACACGTGCTTCGATTTCTAAATGGCTAATTTGTTCACAACAGTTTACGGATATTCCTTCTTTAACCTGTACAAGATGTATTTTATTGTCTAGTATTAAAATGTTCTGTGCAGGTGTGGGTGGATGCAGCTACACAAGTGTTTTTCTCTTTGGGCCCTGGCTTCGGTGTTCTCCTAGCGTATGCTTCATACAATAAATATCATAACAACGTTTACAAGTAAGTTATTTTACATGTTTACAATGAATTAAAATACTCACACGTACTTTCATCGTTTCAGGGATGCTATATTAACAAGTGTCATCAATTCTGCAACTAGTTTCGTAGCTGGTTTTGTGATTTTCTCTGTACTGGGTTACATGGCACATTCCGCAGGCCGACCCATCCAGGAAGTAGCTACTGAAGGACCAGGACTTGTGTTTATAGTGTATCCAGCAGCAATTGCTACTATGCCGGGCAGCATCTTCTGGGCTCTGATATTCTTTATGATGTTGTTAACACTTGGTCTTGATAGTTCGGTAAGTTTAAATCTAACAAATGTAAATGGAAATTTTATTAATATAATATTTGACAGTTTGGTGGATCAGAAGCTATAATCACAGCGTTGAGTGATGAATTTCCAAAAATTGGCCGAAACCGTGAGATATTCGTAGCGTGTTTATTCACACTTTACTTCGTGGTTGGTCTGGCATCATGTTCTCAAGGAGGGTTCTATTTCTTTCATCTTTTAGATCGGTAAATTATGATTTATTATTACTTAAATTGTATTATCACAGGCGAGGGTTAAAATTTGTCTACTCTAGTTAAGCGTTATATAGTGGATAAAGAATAATGTATTGTTTAGATACGCTGCCGGTTATTCAATGCTCTTTGCCGTATTCTTCGAAGCCATCGCCGTAAGTTGGATATATGGTACTCAGAGATTCTGCAACGATATCAAAGATATGATAGGATTTGCACCAGGTCTATATTGGAGATTTTGCTGGCGGTTCGCAGCACCAATATTTCTTATGTTTATTATCGTGTACGGGCTTCTAGGGTAAATAAAATAAGTTTCTAGAAAAGAATTAAGTAATTAATGATGATAAAAATATTTATCATTACAGTTATGAACCACTACGATATGAGGAATATGAATATCCTACATGGGCTAATATCCTTGGCTGGATGATTGCTGGATCGTCGGTCATGATGATACCTGCAATTGCTATCTATAAAATTATTGTGACACCAGGCACCTTTATTCAGGTGATACAAATATATTTCCACATTGCACGACTAATAGGTAAAAAAACATGTATTTTTCAGAGGATGAAAACATTAACAACACCGTGGCGTGACTCGCAGGCATTGGCTAATGGTGTCGTGCAATCTGAGAGCACTCAGGTGCGTTTAGCAACACCAGAGACTGCCGGGCCCGAGCCAGTGGAGGTCTGAGTTTATAGACCACGTTTCTCCGTCTACTATGTATAATGTGATTGTTTAGCCAGTGTCTCGCAGCATTAGGGTACAGCGAGTTCATTCGTCGATCATTCATTCCTACCCCTGACTCCGCCAGCAGTACTACTTAAGTAAATATATGTCATATTTCAATGGTAGAATGCTTTATACGGAAATGTCACTCTGCAATACACATTGTTTAAATGTGAATATGGAAATTTGATGCGTCGCTTAAAATGGCAATATTCAGCAAAACTAAACATTGACGATTGTTATAGATATATTATGTGTATATTAAGGAATTGCTACGTGGTATGTTAAATTATCATACTGTCAGTAAAATTTTAGCAAATAAGGAAATATTACTTGTGTATAATACCTCTAGTAACAATGACAAATATCTAGCAGATATTTATTTAGATGTGTAACATAATGCTCTAGTTTACTTGTTCCCCTTTAAATCAACAACAAATAATATTGTTATAGACATATAGTATTTGTTCTGCATAGTTTCTGTTACCATTATATGAAGTTAAGATTATTGTAAGTGTGATTTGAATGTTACTTTTGCAAGTATGTAATGATAATTTTCTCGTAAAATTATTCATTATATTCATAAGAGGTGGTTACAGCGATTACTTATAGTCCACGCACTGATAATTTTAGAAGAATGGAATATCCATTGCTGATGGATACCAGTGTTAGATTAAGTCGTTCATGTTGCTCTTCCTCATGTAATTGGCCCAGAAATGTGTAACTGATGTTTCTGAAACTGCTACTCTGTACGTAGTTGGTGATAACAAAACAATATATTTATATTATTATACGTATTTCGCAGTGGGCAATGCAGAAATACGACGATTTTATACTTTTACTATGATAACAGATAATTACGTAAGATAAAAAAAATATAATTATTATATAACTGAAAAATGACCAATCAGCCATTTGGTTATTTTTTATATTGTTAATTATAGTTTAATCAACAATACTTATCTTAGAGCATAAGTAAATAGAGAAAATCAGTGTTAATATTGTAATTCTATATACGTACAAAGATTTAAAGCATTTTATTTTCACATTTTATCATCGGGATCAAATATTCTGAGATAATATTAATAGATAAAATAATTCTCATTTTGTTAATATCTACTAAACAGATTTAATCTCTTGTTACTAAAAGAGTCGGGCATACCAGCCATTATGCGCGACTCTTAAAATATGCAAATAATTTAATAAAGAAATATATTAAGTTAAATGGATGTTTGTATGTACAACTAAAGATATTACTCCTTGTTACATAAAGTGTGCAGTCCAGTTGTGGTAAGTTACTTAAATCAAGAGCGCGCCGCTCTGAGATACAATGTCAGCACCGCAAATGGTCGATACAAAAACGAAACAGTTTCACGGCACGTTCCTGTTTGTACCTAATCAAATTAAAATAATTTAGTTAAACTAAATTATTCATTTCAGTTTATATCCTTCGTAAATTCAAGTTTCAATATGCGGTTTATAATATCTAATATAATTAAAATAAAAAAATACAAATCTTTTCATTTTGAAATTTCAGTTAAATTTCCCAACATTCCTATTAGTTACAGTTTATTGCTCCAGATGGCTCTAGCTGTCGCGTACCATGTGTTGGTAAATGACAATTGGAATTGAGGTTGTGATTGCATGTTCCGAATTTATTTAATAATTTTCGCTGAAAATGACTACCAAAGTTAATTTAACTGATGTGGAAAAGGACATATTTGAAGCGGTAGATAAAAATGACGTAGCTAGTCTAAGGACTTTACTTACAAAAGACCAAAAAGTTAATATCTTCGATGAAAATTGCATGACACCTCTACAACATGCCGCTTATAAAGGAAACAAAGAAATCGTGCAGATTCTTTTGGATCAGGTAATGTGCAGTGAATTTATTCTATATACGTATTATATTATATCTTTACTCTTATGACAGGGAGCTGATGTGAACGTTTGTCAACATGAACATGGTTACACGTCTTTACATTTCGCGGGACTGTCAGGCAACGCTGAAGTATGTCATTTACTTCTGTTGGCGGGTTCAAAAGTTCAAACGGTGAATTCTGTGGGGCGTACTGCAGCACAAATGGCAGCCTTTGTGGGAAATCATGCTTGTGTGGCCACAATAAACAACTTTATTCCCAAATCAGATATTGATTATTACACCGTACCACAAGGACTACAGAAAACTGCTGCACTTCCACCATTTATTGCAGAGTCATTTCACAAATTCGTAATGCAAATCAACATTCATCCTATCAGAATAGCACTGCTCTTGCAACGGTACAATGGATTGTCTGACCACTTGGCTGACTTGAAAACTGTTTTGGAACAAATGTGTACACGTGAAATGAAACGTGGAGCGGAAACAAATGAAGTAATGGCATTTAAATTTCATTATTTTGGTTATATCGTGGCGGATATAATTAAGTGTAAAGAGAGACAGAGCTCGATGAAGAAAGAGGAGACCGGTGAAGAAAAGAAGTCTGATTTTGTTGAGTTGTTTGCAAGGAAACTATTGAAAATTGGTAAGGATGGAGGACTGGATTACATGGATAGCTTCTTGAAGGAATGTGTACGAGAATTTCCATACAGAGAATGTACGATATTCAGACAGATGGTAACTAGTCTTGCCAGTAAAGATGCACCTGCAGCTCTGAGTGTCATAAATGCAGCCATCAATGGACAACGGGGCTTTGTTGATAATGTAACAATGTGTCACACTTGCGGTGAAGAGAAACCCAGTAAGAAATGCTCAAAGTGTAAAGCTGTGCAATATTGCGACAGAGAATGCCAACGATTACACTGGTTCATGCACAAGAAGTGCTGTGCAAGATTGAGTCAGCAAGATGCTACCACGGAGAAACACGCTGCTCCCGATGCTGCAGAACTTAGTTCACAAATCAAGAATTTACTTGTCAAGAACTAATGACGCATTCTCATTTCTTATTATTATTATTATTTTTTAAAATCTGTCAAACATATTTGGTAATTCTCGTTAGGCATCTGCTAGTCACTAATTGTGTTTCATATATCCATGTATACATAATAAAATGTGCACGTCTACATGTGTCAAATATAACCAAAAAATGCTTTATTTTAATTGCGTGTTTGAGTGTGTGTGTTTGAATCTAAAAAATTACTCTTCTTTTGCGTTATTTTCAATAGTGTATATCAAATGAGTAAAATGTATTGTTTGTCTTTAAAATAATTTTGACTAAAGAGAAAACCTCTTCAGAAATCAACTAAAAATTGATTACTAAAAGTTTTCTTAACAGCAAAGTAAATATTGACCATAGATGGCATTAGTAAAATTTTTTCGACTCACTGTTACATAACAGTTTAACATATGTACTGGTATTTACTTGAATTTCGAACCATATTTGTTCATTTAAGTCAATACAAATTATCTGCAATTTAGTCGTAGACGTGTGTTATGGAAATGAAAAAAAATCATTACTATATAAACAGTAATATTAATAAACGCAAGCTAGTTAGCAGTTGTATATATACTTATTATTAAATGGTACTAATAATTATTATGGAAAGAAAAACACTATTTTCACAATTTGTTTCCTTAGTTTCATTCCTTAATTTTGTACAAAAGACACATTAGTCTGGGAAATTCATATATCAGCGAACTAATTAGTTGTGCCATTGCTAATATTATCAACGCAGTATTCCGCGTAAAGATAATTTATCTAAATTCAACAGTTACTCAAATAGCACTTACTCAAGTACGGTGGTGGTTGCTTATTGTCTATGGCAGAATGTGCTTAGCGGTTAGAGGGGTGGTATCCAAGGAATGAAGTCTGGCCTGGCGACAGGAAGTGTAAACAATATTTAAAGACCGTAACTAAATGAGCATTTGCTGATAATTGCTAATGGAACTGGCTACGCGTCTGGAGCCTTACCGCTTAGACACCTCGACATTGTCAGGGCGCCCATTTCACTTTTTGACGTGCGTTTCCTTACTTTCGACTTGTATATCGTATCTTTTAATTATTTTATTGCTTTTTACTGCATTGTTACTAGGATTTATACAGGAAGGAAGTGACGTTAGGTGTCAATCTATTTCTGTTGTTATGTATTAGATAGTTCCAAGGTACACGAACATATATTGAACGAAATTTTAGACTTACTTGAAGAAAATTACAGTTTATTATCTTTGCATCACGGTATAACTTCCATTTGTACAAATGTTGTTTTGTAGTAAAAAACACTGTTTTGGAAAACAAATACGAATTTAGCATACTAACATTTAGTTACTATTAGCAAAACATTGAAAAGAAACTTTTGCTAATGGCAATTTTAAATATTTGAAAAACAAATGTTGCCCTAATTATATAGACACAATAATAACTGGTAATCGGATTAATTTTGTTTTCGACTAGCGTTTCACATTTATGGTTGTTAAGGCTGTAAGTAATTATCATCGAAAGATTGTAATCTGCAAGATAAACATTAAGTTAGGGGTTAAGATGATGAGAGGCAGTCGCCTTACTAATGACACGGGCGGCAAACAGATTAAAATGACGTCATTCGAAATAGTTTCTATAATACTTGCCCTTCTTCTACATATTTACTTAGTAATACACGGACAGTACCGTTTGCCCTTTGATATGTTTACCCCGCACAGTGGGGACTGCGGTGTTGACGTGAATTCATGTACACTAACTTCTGTAGCAATATAAATGTGCAAATAATCATTCAGTACATTATCTCAGCTGATGTCGATACTGTTAGTTTTGTTGTTGCTGACGGCATCCCCAGCCGTCTGAGTGTCCTGCAGGCGCCAAAATTCAGGGCTCTTTACACACAACTCTCGGCATGCAGATACGGATTCAGAATAAAACGAACCAATGAGTTAACAACAAAATTTCATGCATGTTTTATTAATAAAAATGTTCTTAAAATATATATTTTTTATTTACATATATTTTTTCATAGTTCTTCGTTTAAAATTATTTCTGTTTTTTACTTCATTTAGTTATATATGTATGTAGGTAAATAATAATTTCAACATTTAGTTATATAATTTCATGTACATTATTTTTATATACGTATACATTAAATGTACCC
>JAGJTL010000032.1:4307931-4319996 GCA_022063505.1 Calosoma granatense
ACTGTAGTCATGTGAATCTATAACAAATAAAATACTGTAGGTTTTCTCATTTTCATTTCATTTGTTGTTGATTAAAGTAAATTACTTATACCGGGTTTCTAGAACGGGGTTTAATTAAAATCTCGAATCAAAATCAACAATATCAAGAGACACATAAGTTGCTTACATTAAAATAAATGTTTCTAAATAGAATCGACATCATTAGTTTTGATTTAAAATTTCTCGGTATAGAAAACCGGCATTTGTGTTACATATAAGCACACTGTTCCAGCAATGTGAAATTTGCACGTGTTCAATGAAATTATTAGTATTGTATTCTGAAGATATAATATTTATTAGATCAGGTAACTTGATTGTGTGAAACTAATTATTACATTTGTCTACATACCATAGTTAGTAGTTAGTTAATCAGCTTTGCAAGTTCAATAACAAGATACTTATTGGTGTATTAAATCGCTTCTAATATATATCGTGCGCATTATTTATGTTTATCTAATTACTAGGTCATGAAAGTAGGTAATTCAGTTAAGCCGCCCCTGGTTTAAGACTACGTACCTCACGTCACATCAAGCTGTGAACAAGGCATTTAACAGAGGGGCGCAAAGTCAAGTATCATTTACAAACGCTGACCAGCGCGAGGGGCGGGTACATTGCGCCCCCGAAATAAACCGTCGACCAATCACAGCGCACCATTACGCCCTGGGGTAGGTCAAATGTTAACCAATTTTACTTTTGGCAATCAGTGCTTTTCTGTTTTTGAGTAATACAGTACATACTTGCATTTACAACTTGCTCTGCATTCGACTCGTGTGTTCTTACAAAAGTTTACAAGTGGTGTTTGTTAAAAATATGCTTGAGTGTACTAACGTCATGGAGACTCCATATGATCCGTACTATTCAGGTAACAATTAAATTCATTTAATTATATACATACACTTGTCAATTATATTTGTAAACAATCACATTAGTTTTGTTATTATTCAGTGTTACACGTATCAGCACGCTCCTTTCTTGACTGTCATGTAATAATTCCATATCAATGTCAATTCATGCATGTTCTATGAGTTTAATAATCATTATGAACATTGATTAGTTTTTGAATTAATCTTCTAACATGTCATGCCCAGTGTCAGTTGAATATTTAACAATTATATTATTTTATTAACAGACACAATACAATTCATGTGATACAAATGTCAAATAGCGATGTTCTCTTGCTTACAGATCGTCGTGATTTACATTGCAATGTGACACTTCAGAATCAAGATTTGTGGAAACAGTTTCATGAAGTTGGGACAGAAATGATTATTACAAAATCTGGCAGGTAAGATAACATTTTATCTTTTAATTTCTTTGCAGTAGTTGTCATTGTACGGCTACAAATTATTAAACACGGTTACACATTTCATTCTCTTATTCTCTATATGATTAAGCTGTATGTCATATTTGCAAACTTATTTGATCAATATAATATCGGTTTTCGTATATACAAAGTATATTCAATAGCGTAGGTTCTAGTAAAAAATAAAAATTATCGCATTGTAATATATATTTTCGTTTTGATTCGCGTCGAATTTCAATCTCCATTTTAGGATTAGGATATATTTTAAGCAGGTATATGTGTAATATTTTATCTTCTGTCATATGTGTGTGTCTCGTGTGGTGTGGTCGGCGCCTGTAGACATGCGACGAGACACTCGCAAAGACAAGGGGGTCATCTGTTTTGCACTAGTGTATAATAGCTGTGTTATGTGTGTGTGTGTGTGTGTGCAACAAGTGTGTGGCCGCCATGGTGACGGCGCCGTGGTCGCACTGTTAACACTTGACTTGCCCCTGTGTCGGGTGCCGACAGTGGCCGGCTTAGGCCCTATGTCTCCTCTCTACTTGCTCACACATTTTACACGGTCGTACGCACATATCTACAGTTAGCTAGTTACACCGTTTCGCACGCGGTTCATTCGGACATGATGCACTCCCATCCATCGATAAAAGGATGCTCTCCCTTTGATCCTCTGCCGATACAGACTGCCACTTGTTTTCTCAAAGTTGCGACAAACAACGTTCACAATAGATACACTAGTCTTTACAGTAAGGTGTTAGCACGCACAAAAAATTACATGAAACTTACTTGTTCCCCCGACAAAAGATCATACGGTGTATTACAATTATCAAATTAAATTCTATACCTAAGAGAAATCGTTGTAAATAAGTACTTTCTATATATTTCAATCATATGTAATTCATAATTCTATATAAAATTTTGTATGTATCCACAATAAAATACTTCATCGGCAATTTAAAAATAAGTATTATTCTGAGAATACTAGTTCATTTGATAATGCCTATTTTTATAAAGAACTAAACTCTAATGGCATGCGTTGTGCGGTAGCAAAAAATAAAATTGCTGTTTTTGTGTAATTTTGGCACAGGTATAATCCGGCTTTTCAATTAGAGATTCTTTCTTGGATAGAAAAACTAGAAACTATGTGTGTTTTCGCGCTAGCGTGTTTGTTCCCCGGAAACGAATCATTGATTGTTCGATAATATACCGGATTTCTCTCACAGCACACTACTATTAATTTCTGTACTAACAAACTGTTGACTGCTCACGGACCACCCTAAAATTGCTGCTGATCACTATGTTTTAAAATCTATTTCGGAAACTGGGCCCGGACGTGACCGCCCTGGCACCAAATTAGAAAAACAAAAGCTGCGGTCAAACAGTTGGTGATCGTCGCCTGCACAGTCATCCTAGTCTCCCAAACTTTAAGTTCTACCTCGGAATTAGAACAACACAGAAATGTTACAACAGTTGTTAGCAAAATATTATGAGCACGGGTTTGTTTACTTTCCAAATAAATTATCCTTTAACAATGACTTGTAAAATATTAGGAATATCTCTAAATTAGATAATTTTCAATAATTTCTAAAGCAAACAGGAAACGTTGAGTGCATTTATATCTTCATTAATTTATGATTTGTTAAATTTCTGACGGCGACAGGAATGAGTAGATTTGTCTAGGTACTTGAGACAGTTGTAAAAATATATTGACTTTACATTATGCTCTCATTGATGTTTTAACTGGTACTCTTCAGAAAAGCACCGTTTTTAATATGATCATAAAAATTATTTGTATCCATTTCATTTAGCAGTAAAGTAGGAGTCTGCACGTTGTGGGTATTGCACAGTCTACATACCGGTTTGCCATAATGTAAAGTCAATTTGTGCTTATCGGTGATTAGGATCTGTTGGCGCCGGTCCTATACAAACGTAGCAGGTACTTCGGTGGTTCCGTCACCTGAAGTGCTTTAGACTCTAACGTCCCTACGCGAGTCACTCAGTCGCCATTTTAAGAACAAACATAAATCAGGAGCTGTCAAATAGTCGCGTAAAACAAAACACACGCACTCCCTGTATGCAGCCCTTGCACACACACACACACATATACAAACATATGAGTGGTTTGCTAACATAAACACATACACACATAATTGTTAAACACTGTGTATAAGAGGTTGCACGTTGCTGCATGAATGTGTACCACTGTTCTGTGGGAAAATATTGTAGACAAAAAAGAAACAATACCATAGAGCATATAGTGTAAATATTACATATTCAAAATGTATTATTAACGAATTTTTAAATACTTATCTAATATTATAATTTAATTTTAACTATAAAATTGAAGCAAAACGTTTTTGTTATTATTTCAACAGAATAAAAAAAATATACACTTGAGAATATGGTTATATTTGTAATGTATGTTAGTATAATCGTTTCTAAAATATGGTAACAAACTAAGACTATTTATTTATTTATTCCGACCCTGCTGAATGCTGTTCAGTATATATAAACAAGCGGTTTTTGGTATAAATATTGCGGGATTTACAAAAACCGTCAGGATTTCATCATCTTGTGTGGTGTAAATAAACAACACTGACGTCATGTCAAACATGACATGAAGTCGTAAACAAGTGAACCGGAAGCAGCCCCCGAAACACAACGATCAACATCGCAGATTGTTATCTTTGTTTACATCATTTTAAAACACTAGAACATGTCGTAAAACTTGACTATAAAGTATATCAGTTGACGGACGATTAACATTCAAAAATTACTACATTGGTAGATCGTAAAATAAAAAATTTTTGTACTCGTTCATGTAATATTCTGTCTTTATTAAAAAGTATTTATTTCTTTTTTACAGACGTATGTTTCCCGCACTTAGAATACAAGTACAAGGTTTGGATCCAAATGCCCGATACTGTGTACTTCTTGATTTGAGTCCCAAGTCAGACACTCGCTACAAGTTCCTTGGCGGATGGAGTCCTGCAGGAAGTGCAGAACCACAGAGTCCACACCGTCTCTATTTACATCCGGATTCACCAGCAACCGGAAATCATTGGATGTCAACGACAATCAGTTTCAACAAACTCAAATTGACGAACAGTGCTATTCCTCATCCTGGTCATGTAAGTAGCATTGATTTGTATTTTTAAAATTAATATTTCTTCTTGTTTTTTATAAATTCTTTATCATATTATAACATAAAAATAATATTTTCATGCGTGGAGATTTCAATGTTGCGTTAAGAAACATATTCAATATAATTTCTTTGCAACATACAGGAATATTATAGAGTATATGTATTGTTGAATTTATTTTTAACATATTGCTTTTTTGTTATAGGTTGTGCTAAGTTCTATGCACATGTATCAACCAAGGGTTGTGATAGTACAGGCACCGGATCCACGTGCCTTGCCATGGGCACCATCCATGTCCATCTCATTTCCAGAGACGCAGTTCATTGCCGTGACCGCTTACCAGGTAAATATTCATTTTTGCATCAGCAAATTTATAATTATTGCATGCACCAATGCTAAAGCGCGAGTCTGCCAAAAACGCTCCTCCCCATTTCTGAAGAACCTCCCTTTACCACATTCTCTTCCGGCGTACAGAACCGTAACAGTTTTAGTTAATTTCTGGGTCACAGGAACACAACGTATTCAATTGTAAAGAATGTGTACAGTTTTTAACATATTTTTTTGTTTGCTTCAAAATGCAAATTAATTTTTTTCAATGACTATTTTTTGTCTACAATTGAAAGTATAACAAATATTATTTGTATTTTCACAAATAAGCTAAATTTAATACGTATATTGTTGAATATCACTTACAGATAAACTCTATTGTATTGTAGAAGAAGAACCATTTCACGGTTGACATCATAACTATAATCTTTTCTCTACTGAATATTCTTACTGTGAGCTTAACGCCTGACTATGGTAATATACACTGTATAATCTGCATTACGGACCTGCGAGCCGCTGGTAGATAAGGCACTGGAGACCGTCTGACGGTTCGGTGTCTAGACGTGCATTTGGCAAATTGTAATTTGCTCTCGCTTTTGGCACTGTGTAAAGTGATACCTCTGTGCCATATTTATAATACAGGCGCCGGCGCCTCACAACAAGTCGCTCTTGTTTTTCAAAAACGCAACAAGTGACAGACCAACTGTAAATGACACTAATTATGTCAGCTCCTGTGAGTAGTTTTATGTTGCCGCAACAGATATATCCAGTCAAGCATTAAAAAGAAACACATAAATTATTCAACGATGTAATAAATTAAAATAATAAATAAATTATTATATATTTACATTTTATAACAATGAAAGATATCAGTAATTAATGTTTTTTCATTTTTCTTTTCAGAACCACAAAATAATAAAACTGAAGATCGACAACAATCCATTTGCCAAAGGATTTAGAGAAAATGGTCAATCTCGCTGCAAGAGGAAGAGAGAAAATATAGAAGATTCAACTTCATCTGAAGAATCCGTTTCAAAGAAGAGCCCAGTATCGTCCGATGAGAGTAGTACTTCATCTCCGGAACCATCACCGCAAACTCCGGAAAACTGCCATTCCGAAAGATTATTACCAGCACCTGTTCCATACCAACCAGTGGCACCATGGTTCAGTTATCCGCATCCATCAACAATGTACCAATATCCAATGGAGTACGGCAGATATGATCATTATCCATACATCATACCACAAGCACCTCCATCATGGACGCCAACATATCATCATTATTCACCATTTATTGCAGTCACTCCACTCCCACAACCGCAAGATCTCTCCGCATCTAACCAGAAGCCAAGAAAATTGACGGATTTCTCAATAAGAGCAATCACAGGATCGTAAATATTATTCACATTAATATTATTATGTATTTGTAAATAGTGTATAGTGATTTTCGTAAATTAATATGTTATAGAATAAGCATTAAGCCGAACGTACATTGCAAAGATTTTTATATGTTATATTTTTATATTGTTTTATTGACATGATAAATAAAAGGACTTTACAACTATTTGTAATCCAAATTTTTGTTTTCATATATATTAGCGGTCCCTTCCAAAGTTTCGATACCGTGTTCACAGATGGCACTCATTCAACAAGTTGCTGAGATCAGTACACTGACAGTACAGTAACATTCGATAAAATACCAATACTTTAGTATTTGATTTGTTGATTAAGTATTGTTTTATATAATACTAAGTGAAATTTATATAAATAATCAGTAATTAAATTCAATTTAAAAATGGTAATCTTTTGACAGCTAAGTGTATGTAAGTATCTAACTTCACAAGGTATTTGTTGTATATTTGACAGACGTCAGTCATGTCAAAATAAGTTTATTAAACTTTACCCTGGATTCCTTAATAGGTATATTAACAAGATTACATTGCAGTTTTCAAATTGTGATCGCATACATTTTGTGTAATCTTGTTAAGTAACAAATTGAAGTATTATAAATATTTAGAAATATTCAGTTATTATTAGCCTAAAAATAATAATCAAGCCTATATAAAATGATGTGATTTTAAAACATGATTATACATAAGTTTGATCATATTTCTGGTCATATGTGAGACCGAGTTGTCAAACGAAATGTTCAACAAGACCGAATGTACAAAAGGTAGTTTCTTAGAACAAACCAAAGCAGCTAGAGAAGAACGAGCGCTAGAAAAGAAGAAAGAAGCTGCTGTCAAACTCATACAAGCTTGTGTCAGAGGCTGGTTAGCACGAATAAATTTCACCAGGAAGATATTGTATGTATTCTTGCAAATCCAGTACTTTAGATATATTTAAACGTTGTGTGTTCTTTTGTAGAGAAGAATTCGATGCATTAATTACAGAAGATTGTGAACTCAAACCAGCACTTCAAGTTTACCATCATGCCTGCCGTTTGTTACTGGTCTGGCGACAGGAGCGCGACAAAGAACGTTTTTCTCTACTTTGTCGATATCTTGTGGTTACTTTGGAATCAGAATCACCCAAAATAAGTTACGTTGGTGTATCTTTGAGTAAAGATCATGCAGTCACATGGATATCACACATGAAGGATATTCTATGGAAATGTTGCATATACTTGGAGAATTTGAAACCAGAGTTCAGTAACGATATGAAGATGATCTTGTTGTATTTACATACTCTGGTATCATACACATCCACCGGTACTTGGGCTATACTCAAGTCTAAATCTATGGAAATGCTGAAACCGGGAATGAATCAGTTATGTGCCAATATAATGGGACATCTATTTCATCGAGGTTTCTATTTGATGTTACAGGTAAGCCAGAATGTGTTTTATTTCTGACAGATTGAAATTATTTCTGTTTAATGATTGTATAGGGTTTGTTGCTGCGTGGATTGGGTCGTGTGAAAGTTGTACTGAAACATGCGTCACTGTCAGCTGTCATTACATTAGCTCTACGTCCACTGGTTTCTGCTGGATTTTCAGAGAAGTTGATGACAATGTTCCTCATTCATATTCTTTCAGTACCCGCAGTAGTGCAACATCTGAATGTTCTAGCACCAGAGGTAACTAATAAACTCCACAGTCTTGAAATTCCGTTTGCAGCAGAAATATTTGTATTCTCTTTTCTTTAACAGTGTATAAACATACTTGTAAGTCACAGCCTACTGTCTAAGAGTCTGGAGCTCTTGTCAAGTGAACAGTCAATGAGAATTGTATTTAACACATTAGAAGGCAACTATGCGTTATGTCTTCTTGCAAACTTGGTACAGATGGCCTATATAGAGAATGATGGAGTTTTGAAAGAAGTGTATTTTCCTACATTTACAGTACGTCTATATATGATTATATTAACCAATGTAATATGTCTTAATTAATTATTACAATTGTAGATAATAGTAACACGGTTGTTAGAAAGTTGCCAGCATTATGTGGTTAGTAAACAGTCGAATTTAACACATTGGCATCCGGTTCTTGGTTGGTTTGCTCAACCAATGGATCCCAACTTGCATGCAGCCATGGTCCATGTCAAACTACAGTTGCACCTGTTGTGGCATGCTCAGATTGTTTCAGCATTACTTGGTAAGATATTTAAACACACACAAGTAACGGTGTTACATGATACATAATTCGTTTTACAGGCAACACTCTGTCAGAACTTGTTGAAGGAGTAGAATTACCTTCGGTAGCGGATAGTCCTGCACATCAGGGTACATTCGCTCCTCTGGCTACTAGCATTTTCCGTAGAGCATTGGAATCACGCGTAAATAAAGTAAATACACAGAAGTACCACAGGTTCCTCGGTAGCCCGGAAGTTCGCAAAGTAGTGCTTCTGTGTTCCCTATATCAAACTGCCTTAAATACATTGACACAATTGAGACTGGATATTTTAACTGGTACAGACAATCACTAAAACCTGTTCTAATATGATATAATCGTGTTGATTTATTGCAGGACTGTGTTATCAAGATAGAGTTCTGTACGATCTTTGGTTATTTTTATGTTCACTGGGCCCAAATTGTGGATTGAAAGCTTTCCTAGATCATTTGTCAAATTGCACAAAATGCACTGCACCTGAGTTCCAAATGTTACAACTGTTTGCTGACTGCATGACACATAATGTGACGTATGTGTTTGTACTGTGTAGTCGGAGAGTGTTTCTATGGTATAATATGATTACAGAATACTAGATGATATGGAAATGTATGAACAGCAAAATCCGTTCAAATTAACAGACTTTGTTAGTATGTCAAATTTTCTCAATTTGTTCCTGTATAGAGCTGTATTGGGTAATCTGTTTGGTAAACAAATTATTCTTTTTATTTTAATACGGTATATGCAATTGTTGGTAATGTTTTACAGATTTGAAATCTATTCAATCAAATACACTCTTTCAGTCATTACATACTCTGTTAATGGTACTGTACAGACGTGATTGCCGACGAAGCTATGCACCACAAGGACACTGGCTGATTAAAGAAGTAAGCATCAACAAAAAAATGTATAGTAAATTTTTCACACAATCTATTCGTTAACATAGGTACGAGTGTCAGCGTTCATGGCCGACTTAGATAAGGGTAAGCGTGCTGCTCAAGTACTGTTACAAAGGATGCCACATATCATCCCACATGAAGAAAGGGTACAGTTGTTTCGAAAATATGTTGTCAATGAAAAAACTGTACTTGGTTTGACTGAATCAGCATGTGCGTCACCGCAGTCTACACTTATAACCGTGCACAGGTAAGATTTGTTAAAATATTTTATTTTATTTATTCTTAAATTAGTAGTTTCAAGTTAAATTAGCACGGATATTATGTAACAATCTTGAGAAATTTGTGTGTAGTGTATGTATACTACCCGCATGACATAAATGTTATTTGGGTAGTCGGACATAACCGTCAACATTTGAATATAAATTATATGTTTGCATATTATTATACGCCTCCTAGTTTTCAACTTATCAACTAATTTTATATATTCAACTAGCTAGACCAGCGGGAAAATATAAATTTAAAACATTATAATATTATCTCGGAACTTTATGTATAAATTACTGTTTACTAATAAAAATAAATGAAAAAATTATTAAGAAAAATATTTTTCTGTGCATAGAAATCGTATAGTGGAAGATGGCTATCGGCAATTAGCTCTATTACCTCCACAAGGACTGAAAGGCGTTATTCGCGTCCGATTTATAAATGAACAGGGTTTAGATGAGGCTGGAATAGACCAGGACGGTGTATTCAAAGAGTTCCTAGAAGAAACAATTAAAAGAGTATTTGATCCAGCACTGAATCTTTTTAAAGCAACTAGCGAAGAGAGGTTATATCCTTCACCTACATCCTACATGCAAGACAGTCATCTTCAGCTGTTTGAATTTGTAGGAAGAATGTTGGGGAAAGCGGTATATGAAGTTAGTATCAGTCAAATGTAGTTGTAAATGTATCCATTCTAAACTGTATATCTTTTTGTTATATTTCATTGATCATGTATTATTTCTATTCGATGCTAGGGTATAGTGGTAGATGTTCCTTTTGCGTCATTCTTTCTGAGCCAAGTACTAGGTCAAACACATCAAGCACTGTACAGTTCCATGGATGAGCTGCCATCGTTAGACAGAGACCTGTACAGGAGTTTAACTTATGTAAAACATCATGAAGGCGATGTCCAGGAACTGGATTTAACCTTCAGTGTTGACGAGGACTGTTTAGGCAAACTGATTACGCATGAACTAGTACCTGGTGGAAAAGCAGTACCAGTTACGAACGAAAACAAGTCCGTGCCTTATTTATATTCTCGTTAAATTTGTTTGATTAAATGAATGTTTGTTGTAGAATTAATTATATTCATCTAATGGCACATTTTCGAATGCATACTCAGATTAAAGATCAAACAGCAGCTTTTATCAGAGGCTTTAGATCGATTATAAATCCTGAATGGTTGTCATTGTTCTCAACTCCTGAAGTAAGTTATATTACTTTATAAATTATATGTATGTTACATTAAAAAAAAACGTATTCATGTAAGATTTTAAACATTGCATACTTGTGTTGCATGTTCTTAAATTTAAAATGTATAAGACAGTTTTGATATTTTCAATTCATATAGTTACAAAGGCTTATATCTGGGGATAATGTTCCTTTGGACCTTCGGGACTTACGGAAACATACACAATACTATGGTGGGTTCCATGATTCGCACCGGGTGGTTGGCTGGCTATGGGACATATTAGACAGAGACTTCACCGAAGAAGAACGTGCAATGTTCTTAAAGGTATATGGACTTTATACCAGTTTCCAAGAATTTGACATTAATGTAAAATTTCCAGTTCGTAACTAGTTGCTCTAAGCCACCATTATTGGGTTTCGCCCACCTGGAGCCGCCATTTTCTATCCGTTGTGTAGAAGTTGGCGACGATGAAGATACTGGTGATACGATAGGCAGTGTTATTAGAGGTTTCTTTACTATCAGAAAGAAAGATCCACTGAACAGACTACCCACCTCGTCCACTTGTTTCAACCTGCTGAAGTTGCCAAACTACCAGAAGAAGAGCACTCTGAGGGAGAAACTGCGCTATGCAGTTACCTCGAACACCGGTTTCGAACTGTCCTAGCAGAGTGCAAACATATGTGATACCTATAAATTCAACATATTGGCTTTTATACATATACATATTATATACGTAATTAAGTGTGTTTCATTCTATACTTACACATTGTGTTTTAGCATCTGAGACAGATCAGTAATACCGAATCTTATTTAGAATGATGGATGAACTCACAATGATTATAATCGTGATCTACAGATTATGCTTTAGTGTTCAAATTTTTGTCTATTTTATTTTATTTGTAGCCAAAGAATATTCTCTGTCGAATTTGTCTCAAAATACAACTGTCATGCAAATTGTGTTTCGAATACTTTGGATATGTTGATTGTAAATATTAGTTTTGTCATGAAATACAGAATATATATTTTAGCAACTTTTAGTATTGTATTATTCCTATTCCTAGAAATATACCTGCGAAAGGCTGTATGCATAACCGATGGTCTTAAAGTATTCTATATTTTACAATATATGTAGTAAAGGAAGGGAGTGAAACCGTTACAGGATAGTATATTTAAAATGTACAACTGTTGTCAAGTGATAAAACAGCATGCCGTCGTTCTTGGTACGATGACACGGCATATCCAGGTCACAGGTAATAAGATTACCCTGGATTTACAGTATTTGTCAGATACA